>CM024761.1:125710923-125849831 GCA_014218235.1 Colocasia esculenta
ATTTTGTTCGCCCTGTCTATCCATAATGCGTGTCACCTCAAAATAGGTGAAAAGTATTTCTAATAGACAGATGTCACTAAAGGAGAATCTAGGTATCCAAAGTGAACGCGGATAATAATCTATCTCCACATGTGTGTGTCTAAATGCAAGTGGAGAATGTTATTAATCAAGATATATTAACAAACACAAAAGTGATTTCTTAATTTTAGTTACAACATTCAACAAGTTTTGCATGGTTAGTACAATTACATATTTTCTTTTATTATTTCTTCAAGGTGCACCAGTTCCTAAAGAGGCAGCCTTCTACTTGATAAGAAAAATCTTGTTTTGTAATTAAGTTTATGCATAAGCTCTTGTCTCCTAAATTAAAAATGGGTTAGTTCCATATTTTGAAATGGGAAAGGGTATAGCAACAATCTTTATTATCTGTTTTAAACAGCTTGTTTACTATACATTGTCATCAATAACATAATGTCATGCCCATTCATGGAATTTCACCCAATTTCCAAACTGAACCCTACTTTTTTTGCCACTTGGACTAACTTTGGCTATCCCTTTGCCTTATAAATAGAGGGATTCTGTCCAAGCTTTCCAATTCAGAGCCTCTCACAAGACGAGACTGGTTGGGGTTCAGGAGGCCCTCCCCGACGTAGACAATTCGTCTTGACAGTATATATATGTTATAAGGAGCCATAGCATGCTATTCCTGTTTTTTTTTTTTCTTTTTTTACAAAAGAAGCTATAAGCTTTCTATGCTTCCTCTGTGGTTTCTTTCACATTCGTCAGTTGTTCCGTCTGATACGTACCTTCTATTTTTTCCTCAGTACTCCTTAATGTGGTTTTTCTCTCCCCAGAGAGATGCCATCATTTTTTTTCCCCGTCTAAAAACCCTTTTATTCTCCTCTTTGATGTTCTATAACTCACCATCCTGACCCGGTAGGTTGTTGTCTCTTTCTTTTCGGCAGATAGTATCAGACTCATTATTTCGTGTGCATGCATGATATCCATAGAAAGCTTCGTCTCGTGAGTTAGTCTTAATTAGTTGGATGTTCTCTCGGTCACCCTTGTCACATCCATCAGCACAAACAAACCGTCATCTGGGAGTGCCTTCGCCGGTGGCGTGTTGTTGTTCTATCATTCAAAGTCTCTAATGTTAAGATCCTTCACTCTTATCGTGAAGCGAATCAGGTCGCTTATGCTCTTGCTAATGTGGGTTGTAATATTGCAAGAATTAGGTTTTCTTTTCAGCTTCTTCCATGCCCCTCATGTTTGTAAAGGTCCAATCACTTTGGACCGATCTGGATTGCTCATCTCAGATCTGATTAGCTGGGGTATGCCCCTTTGCCTTTGTACTCATCTTTATTTTTATATATTTAGGCCCAGATTGCTCTCACTGGTGGAGTGAGAACATCCTCCCCCTCTGGTGGAGGTGCACTCTCCTAGTTTGAGACCCTGAGGATCTCTCTAATTAAAAAAAAAAAAAGTAATGATGTGATGATGGCCAGCTCGGGTTGATCTGCTGTGCTCTCGTTGCATATATATATATATATAATATATATATATATATATATATAATGTGTGTGTGTAGATGGTGTATATATCAGTTCGTATAACATGACGGCAACTAAGTTAATGTCTATGCGAACTGATGCCAGCTGTAGGTCCTAGAAGACAGCAGAACGGGGTGCATGAGAGGGCCGTCTGCTGCCGCCGGCGTACGTCCTCGGCCTCATGCGCAGGGTCCTCCCCAACAATGCACTGGTGGGTGAGGACGCGCAGAGGCAATGCAGCAGCATGTAGGGGCTCATAGCAATCTAACATCCTATGCGAACGAGCGTGCGCGTCAAAGCGACCGAGACACAGTCACTTCCGAGGACTTGCTGAGCGCTTTCGGCCGTCTGGGGTTCGGTGATCAGTATGTGGAGTGCCTCTCTTTGTACTTGGACAACTACCGTGAGGGCGATGCCCGCCCACGTCTCCCGCGCGGCCATCTGATGCACCCGGTCCCCCGTGCGGCGGCCGCTGCCCCTCCTGCTCCGGTCGTCCCTCCTGCACCAGACCCCGACGGGGGAGCGGCTGCAGCTGAAGGAGGGACGCAGGCGGTGCCACCCCAAGGCCGGCCGTAGACGTCTGGCGCCCCTCCCCTCGATCCTTCGCCATTTCCATGTATCATCAATGTTGTGATCGGACTCTTCTCGTTGGGGCTGGTGGATGGGGTGGGGGGTGAAGACTGTCCTGTCTGAGGGGGTTGTGGTCAGATGAGATAAATAAAGTTTGAACTAGAGTGTGTTTTGGATGACCTGGTATTATCACTGTGATGCGTTTTTGAGTTATCATATAACATGCTCATCAGCTGGTTCTTTCATCTGAATAATTAATCTATAAAGCCCATATGTTGATTGTCATTCATTCATTTATTAGCTCAAGGGTTCGTGGCTAACTTGCACTACTGGAGATAGTTTTTATCTCTTAGTCTCTTTTAATCGAGTTTAATTTAAAAGAATAATGTTTTCCTGACAAAGTAAATTAATGCTCTTCCAAGTGGATGCATGGCCGGTTCACAATGGAAACGATCGCATTGAACTCCCTTAATTCCTACCGTTCGGTTTACCATCGCGTTTCATTGGGAAGTACGCTTCTGGAATATTCATGTAAGAAATGCTATGCTCCCGGCACGTAGAATGATCACCTCACCCGTTGGGGATTGGTCCACATCGTCGTCCACCTGGATAAATATCACATCCGCACCTTCTGATGGCAGAACACCTCGCGCGTAAACCAAAACGAAGCATTAAATGCGTCTTAAACGGCGCACTCTTTTTTCGGGACCGTAAGTGGCATGATGGCGGTTTTCTTCCGAGGAAATGGCCATATTGCCCTTCCCTTCTTCTTCCCCATCAGACGCGCGAAGGAATTTTTTGATTTGGGTACTTTTTCAGTTTTGCTCTTTTCCATTTCCCACGTTCCCGTCGTCGTCCCCTGCTCGTCCGTCCTCAGCCCTCATCCCCCAATCCCCCGTCCCCTACTCATCTCGTCCGCCCTCATCCCCCAGTTCCCCGTCCCCTGCTCACCTCGTCCGCCCTCATCCCCTCGTCCCCTGCTCACCTCATCCGCCCTCATCCCCCAGTCCCCCATCCCCTGCTCATCTCGTCCGACCCTCAGCCCTCAGCCCGTCCGCCGTCCCCTCTTCACTCCGACCGAGTGGGGAAAGTAGAACTCCCATCTCCCCAATCTTCTTCCTTGCCTCCAGCTCCTTTACCGTCTGTGTGAAGAATGGAGCGTGAAAAAGCAGTCTATGCATGTCGAACCCGCCGGAAAAGGAGGCGAATGAGGAAACGTCATCCACTGTACTGCCATCCACCTCACCGTCATCTTCTTGTCCATCGAAAGGTATGTATTGTGGAGAAATGCTACGAATAATTTTTGCAACAATATTGTATATTATGTGCTTGATGAATGGACGAATGGTATGTTCATTTGAACATTACTCACGATCGTTGGTAGTTTTTTATGTTTAGGGTCTCCTCTTTAAATGGGCACTTGAGATGCATTACTATTTTGTTTGTTTACACTGTCCTAACAGTTGTGTCCACCATTTGAAAATTTATGTGCAGTATGTCTGAATTTGTGTGCATTGTTACAGCATGCACGCATCATCTGAGCATTTGTGTTTAGCATGTCGACATTTGTGTGTAGTAAGGCACTATTTGTGTGCGCTATTGTGTGAGCATTCTGTTAATGTGTGTGTATTTAGTACTTATTTTGATGGATTGACCTGGCATTTGTAAGCACTGTGAGAGCATTTGTGTGCATTATCCAAGCATTTATATGCACTGTTAGTGCATTTGTGCGCACTGTGAGTGCATTTGTGTGCACTGTCAGGGCATTTGTGTTCACTGTCAGGGCATTTGTGTGCACTATTAGTACATTTTGTGCACTATCAGGGCATTTGTGTGCAATGTCAGGGCATTTGTATGCACTATTAGTGCATTTGTGTGTACTGTGAGAGCATTTGTGTGCACTGTCAGGGCATTTGTGTGCACTGTCAGGCCATGTATATGCACTATTAGTGCATTCGTGTGCACTGTCAGGGCATTTGTAAGCACTGTCAGGGCATTTGTTTGCACTATTAGTGCATTTGTGTGCACTGTGAGAGCATTTGTGTGCACTATTGTGTGGGCATTCTATTAATGTGTGTGTATTTAGTACTTATTTTGATGGATTGACCTGGCATTTGTAAGCATTGTGAGAGCATTTGTGTGCATTATCCAAGCATTTATGTGCACTGTTAGTGCATTGTGCGCACTGTGAGTGCATTTGTGTGTATTGTTAGTACATTTGTTTGCACTGTGAGAGCATTTGTGTGCATTATCCAAGCATTTTTGTGCACTGCCAGGCATTTATGTGCACTATTAGTACAATTGTGTGCACTGTCAGGGCATTTGTGTGCACTGTCAGGGCATTTGTGTGCACGGTCAGGGCATTTGTGGGCACTGTGAGAGCATTTGTGTGCACTGTTAGTGCAGTTGTGTTCACTATGTGAGAGCATTTGTGTGCATTATCCTAACATTTAAATGCACTGTTAGTGCATTGTGTGCATTGTCATCTGAACATTAGACATTACTATGTTGGCATTTGTGTGCAATTTTCAAACATTTGTGTGCTCATTCTGCCGGTATTTGTGTATTTCGTACTATTTGTTTGGATTGACCAGGCATTTGTGTGTACTGTCAGAGCACTTTGGACTATTTGTTGTGTGGAACATGTTGAATTTGTATGTTCATGTTGCACTTTGTTTAAATTCATTTTTTTTATTGGAATGCAGTTAAACGTACTCCATTTCACTTCCGTTCATCAATGGACGTTTATCTAAAAGATCGAAAGGAGGTATGTTTGAGAGATTGCCACAGAACAATAATGAGGACTACCCCCTTCAGTCCTCTTGCTGAGAGTGAGACGTTAACATGTTTTCCCCCCTTGTTGTTGGAGGAGATTTTATCTACGGTTGTGGGGGCAATACTTTTAAAATTGGCAACAAGGAGATAATGTTTACAGTGGAAGAAGTGGTATTGATTTTGGGTCTACCATGTGGAGGGGTTCCATGCAAGACTTCAGGAACAATAAAGAAGTCAAAATTAAATGATCGTTTTGGTGAGAAAGTTATTTTTGACAGGAAAAAGGCAAGGGACTGTCTGAAGCAAATCTACGGTTCAGATGAACCTGCGGATGTTTCCAACGCCGTACGCGTGTGGATAGTTCTATTGTTTTCCACATTTCTCTGCCCACGATCAGCGCATTCATGTCCCCAACAGTTGTTATGTTATTTGGTTGAGTGGGGGATGTTGGGAAATACAATTGGGCAGCGGCTGTGCATGAGTTGACAATGCACAATTTTGATTGGTTAGTTGCTTGCGTCAGGAACCATCGAAGTAGGACAATGGTCCCCGCTAGGAGACGATCATCCAGTGATTCCCAACAACATTTCTTTCTGTTTGGGTGTGCTCCTGTACTCGCTGTAAGTATATCTATAGTTTTTGTTAAATTCTCTTCCTTCGTTAATTGAAATAAAATTTGCAGTAACTTGGACAGTCCTTGTTGTCAGGTGTGGTTTCTCGAGCATACTCAGGTCCGCCAACCGATCCGCCCAAAAGCCTTTCCACATTTTTCCATTGGGCGTCCTTTGGTGATAGAAAATTGAATTTCTCTATTACACAATTACGCGGCCAACAGGTGAGGAATTGTTCTGACACTTTCTCCATAGCATCCGTATACTCTTTCTAAGTATTTGTGTACACTATCTGAATTACAGATTATCGAAGATATCCATATGCTTCCGACTGAGAGTGCCATCATTTATGGAGTACATCAACCAGATGCTCAACCGGAAATAGACAATGTTGCGATCATGTCCATGTTGAAAGAAATCGAGGGAAGGATGATTAGCAAGATGAGAGGTTGGAGCTGCTGCATGAAAACATGAAATTACAGTAGGTGCAAATTGAAGAATTAAAGATGTCAATTCATGGAGGCCTTCACCGTCGGCAGGTCCTTCTCCACTGGCACCAGTCCAAACTCCACTGCCAGTAGCATCTTCTCCACTGCCTACATTTCAATCTCCATTACCTCGACCTCATTCTCCACTGCCTCGACCTCCTTCTCCACTGCCTGATGCACAATCTGATCATCATGTGCAAGCAGTAAGTGAACAAGTCGATGTGGCATTGGAGAAGAAGACAAAGGAGCCCCCTTAGCAAAGTTCCTTGGTAACAAATGTGAAGGAACGTAAGGGGCGGCGATGCGGTCCTAAGCAGAGGACACCTTACGGCATCATTGGGAAGGACACTAAAGGAAGGGTAGCAAAGGGGAAGAAGAAAGTGGATGCTCTGGGAGATGTAAGTCCTTAATGAACAAATGTAAATTGGTTTGCTTTTATGATTTTAACTTTAAAGTGGACATGTACTATATACTGTTGTGACAATAGGACTATGAAACCCCAACTGCCGAATTATTGAAAGGTGAATGGGTTTGCAAGGGGATGTTGAATGAAGTGCAGAATAGAGTTTTGGAGAATTTCATTGTTGATTATGCTACTACGAACCATGAGTAAGATATGATAATTTTAATTAGTCTTTGTTTATGAGGAATGTGATTACATTTTATCTCTTAAATTTGTAATATTGAGCTTCTCCATTTGCAGTGTGCATTTGTTTGAACTTTATAATGGCATTGTATTGAGATAACCCATGTATTTCAATTACTTTGCGGGCATATGATTGAAGACACGGTAGGTTTTTTTATTCGTCATGAAACATGCAATGTGGAAATTATTTAGCTAAGAACTACCCACTTCATTCAGGTTATAGATGCCATTATCCAACGCCTACATGATGGACAATCCGCAGAAGGCATCTCATGTCGGTGGATGGCATTCCCCATGATTGTTGTAAATTTCATTGCTAGTCACGAGAGATTGAATGCGGCCCAAAAAGCAAAGGAGCTACGTAGGTGTTCAGTGGGTCACCCACACTTATCTAACTTGGCAAGCAATAAGTATATCTTCTTTGTGTTGCATTCTAGTAACCACTGGCCCTTGCTCGATGTTCACACTGAGAAGAAGATTTTCATTTCATACAATTCCCTAAAGGATGTGATGTTGCACCGTGGAATTACAAGGCAATGGGTAACTGTCTATTATCTTATTTGACTTGGCAAATATCCATTATTTTTTTCTAAACATGGTAACTGCTGACTTTATAGGCTGATGTTCTACGTATATTCCTAAGGAATATGGTGCATTCGAAGAACCAGAGGGATGGGACCTCCAGTATGACTTGCTCACAACAGTCTGAAGATTCATTGAACTGCGGGTTGTATGTCGTGAAGTACATTGAAGCTTTGTCAACGGAACACGACAGTGAAAAATGGAAATTCGGAGAACTAGAGTGTAGCTTGTTTAGAGCAAATTTTGCAGCAACAATAATTGCTGAATCAACATAGTCAAACAATGTAAATGCATCCGTGTAGACACTACTATGTTGGCATTTGTGTTCATTTTCGCAATACATAGAAAAACTGGGAAATATTTATTGGCATTTGTGTTCATTTTCGCAATACACAGAAAAACTGGAAATATTTGTTGGCATTTGTGTTAATTTTTGCAATACACAAAAAAACTACTGAGCCATCCACAGACTTCTCATTCGTACATTTTCGCAATACCACAAACATACTATAAATCCACATACATACCAATGTGTGCCACAAAAAATGCAGTGCAGTATGCTACTGCGCCATCCACAGACTTTTCATTCGTTCATTTTCACAATACACAAAAAAATTGTACATACTAATGTTGGCATTTGTGTATATTTTCGCATGACCACAAACATACTATAAGTCCACATACATACCAATGTGTGCCACACAAAAATGCAGTGCAGTATGCTGCTGCGCCATCCACAGACTTCTCATTCTGTCACTTTCGCAATACACACAAAAACTGTACATACTAATGTTGGCATTTGTGTTCATTTTCAAAATACCATAAACATACTATAAATCCACATACATACCAATGTGTTCCACAAAAAAATGCAGTGCATATGCTACTGCGCCATCCACAGACTACTCATTCGGTCACTTTCGCAATACACACAAAAACTGTACATACTAATGTTGGCATTTGTGTTCATTTTCAGAATACCATAAACATACTATAAATCCACATACACACCAATGTGTGCCACAAAAAATGCAGTGCAGTACGCTACTGCGCCATCCACAGACTTCTCATTCTGTCACTTTCGTAATACACACAAACTGTACATACTAATGTTGGCATTTGTGTTCATTTTCAGAATACCACAAAAATTGTATATAATTCCATATACATACCAAAGGTTGCCACACAAAAATGCACTGCAGTATCACCCTGCGCCATCCACAGATTTCTCATTCTGTCACTTTCGCAATACACACAAAAACTGTACATACTAATGTTGGCATTTGTGTTCATTTTCAGAATACCACAAAACTGTATATAATTCCACATACATACCAAAGGTTGCCACAAAAAAATGCACTGTAGTATCACCCTGCGCCATCCCAGACTCTCATTCTGTCACTTTCGCAATACACACAAAAATTGTACATACTAATTTTGGCATTTGTGTTCATTTTCAGAATACCACAAAACTGTATATAATTCCACATACATACCATAGGTTGCCACAAAAAATGCACTGCAGTATCACCCTGCGCCATCCACAGACTTCTCATTCTGTTTGGATCTTTTACCTTTGTTCCTCACTTTTTCTAGAGCAGACAATATTCGCTTCTCTCGTTTTCTTCCCTTCCGCAACGCTATTGTTGGGTCTTGGACTGTACGTTCGGGAGCATTATGGTGTGCATTCATGTCGTCATTCTGAATCGAAGTAACTTTCTTTGCTTGCATCACATTTAACAAAAGCTTTGCGATTTCTGCTAGCAGGTGATCAAATTGAGATTCAGACGAGCTGGCTTCTTGTGCCACCTTCATTAACCTGTATATTAATATGGTATATCTTGACGAAGGATGTTTCCAATCTTCCTCGTAGACTACTGATGCTTCTAGTCCCTCTCTGTAGCGTAAATCCTTTCGCCATCTGTTTAGGAAATATTTGTCCGGTATTTTCTCCACACCGCAGTATTGTAGTGCCCACATAGCATGTCTGCAGAGGTACCCCCTAAATTGAAAGGGGCGACAAGTGCATTCCACTTCTGCAGAATCTTTGCTATACGTAACAATGTTCATTTTTTGCAAATCCTTGGTTGCTCCTTTTATTTGAACACGTTCAAATGACTTCAGTCTTAATGTGACACATGGCCCATTAGCTTCAATGAACTGCGAATGACAACCAGCTCCCTCAAGCAATTCATGTTGGAACTTGTTAAAAATAGACCTTGTATATATCCCAGCAGCTTGTTTCTCAAATGCTGATGAAGTCCTCAAATACGCTTCAGTATCAAGGGATTTTAGATCTGCATGATTTTCTACCTCAAACCTACGTTCAATAGCCATCACATATTTTGTCACGAACTCAGACAATGTTGTCTTGGTCGTGACAAAGCCATCGAAGAAGTGGTGTATACTCTCACTACGTTGAGATGAAGACATTCCTACAGAAACATAATTTTCTTTCATCATACTAAAAAAAAGTAGGAATATGCTTTACACATTTTTCACGCTAAGAAACATACCTGCAAAAAATGTCTCCTTCAAAAAAACGGGCACCCACTTACTTCGAGTCTTGTACAACCCTTGCAACCATTCATGTTCCTTGCACTTTCATATGTCATCATCAATTGGTCCCATTTTCTTCAATTGATGTATGGATTGTGTATCATAAATAGTTATATCAAAATCATGTATGAACTGTGGATTCTATAAACATAGATGACCAATCTTCTCTAGGACTTTCTTTAGGATATGCCATAAACAAAATCGATGCCGAGTGTTGGGGAAAACTTTCGCAATTGCGACCTCCATTGCTTTATCTTGATTCGTGATGATTGCATTGGGATGGCCCCCCACTAGCTTCAAGCCAACAATTAAACAGCCAATTGAAAGTAGAGACTTTCTCATTGCTCAAAAGTGCACAACCCAAATAATAGATTGTCCATGGTGATTGACCCCAACAAAGGAGGCAAATGACATTTGGTACGTATTAGTCAAATGTTGTATCAAAATAAATGACGTCGAAAAAGTACCTACATGCAATCCTTGATCTACCATCAATCCAGAATACATTACTTAATGCACCATTATCATTCACGGATATAGTGTATGAAATGTAGGGTCCTTAGCTTGCATCGCTTGAAAGTGTGTTATCATTGTCTTTGCGTCACCATCCTTCAATTGTGTATGCCTCTCTTATCAATAAAGTTCCTACAATCCTTCTCTGTCCAATCTAGTTGTCTTATGCTACCTGCCCTTATTGCAAAAGAGGAGACAATGTTTGTTGTTGATATGCCAGCACTTCTCATGTTCAAATTTTCAGCTTTCTCGGGTGTCAATATGTTTCTATGGCATCTGTAATACATAGCTGAACTAGGAAAAAGGTTGTGATTATGCTCCAAATTGACACCCGTCATTATAAACTGGAATGAATGCTTGTCATGTTTAACCCTTACTGATGCCGGACATCTGATCTTGCTAGTATCTCTCTGTTTAGTAGCATCTTTCTGCCGTTTTGGTTGTCCACTCCTATGGCAACTAAATTTCTTATAAATACACACCCCATTCTTCATTCTGCTATCAGTAATTGATATTCCAAATCCTTCATGTTTGGCATACCTAGTGTAGAATTTATGTGCTTCGGCAATACTGTTGAACTTCATGCCATTGCAAGGCATCTCCAGCTGAACATCTATAGGCCCGTGGGGGAGCTCCTCAATTGTTTGTGGGGACTGTGGTGCTGCTTATATTAGCATTGCTGCTATTAGCTATTGAAAGACACACAAAAATACTAGAACACTGTACACAAAGAGTAATAAAATTCACACACACACACACACTGCTAATACACCAAAAAAAAATGTGCAAACCCATAAACATGCCAGTATTACAATAAGAAACAACTTACATCCATTTCCACTTGTAATATCTATGTCAACATGTTCATTAGTTGGCGTTGAGGGGCTTTGCATACGAACTGAAAGAACAAATATCACAAATTATTCCATTGCTCATATTTAACTGTTGAATAAATACTATAACAAAGCATGCATACAAATATTACTTTCATGCACACAAATATTATATTAACGCACATAAATACTGTAACAATGCATACAAATATTACTGTCATGCACACAAATACTCTCACAGTGCACACAAATGCCCTGACAGTGCACACAAATGCACTAACATTGCACATAAATGCTATCACAGTGCACACAAATGCACTAATAGCACACAAATGCCTTGACAGTGCACACAATGTCCTCACAGTGCACACAAATCTAACAGTGCACACAAATGCCCTGACAGTGCACACAAATGTCTTCACAGTGCACACAAATGTCCTGACAGTGCACACACAATAACAGTGCACACAAATGCTTGAAGACGTGCACAGTGCACAATGTACTATAGCACACACAATGCCTGCACTACAATTGCACAGTGCACACAAATGCCCTGACAGTGCACACAAATGCCCTCACAGTGCACACAATGCCCTGACAGTGCATACAATGCATCACAGTGCACACAAATGCTATCACAGTGCACACAAATGGCCTGAAAGTGCACACAAATGCCCTGACAGTGCACACAAATGCCATGACAGTGCACACAATTGCACTAATAGTGCACACAAATGCTCTGACAGTGCACACAATATTTAGATAATGCACACAAATGCTCTCACAGTGCAAACAAATGCACTAACGGTGCACAAATGCTTGGATAATGCACACAAATGCACATAAATACTGTAACAATACATACAAATATTACTTTCATGCACACAAATACTATATTAACGCACATAAATACTGTAACAATGCATACAAATATTACTTTCATGCACACAAATACTATAACAATGCATACAAATATTACTTTCATGCACACAAATATATATTAACAGACATAAATACTATAACAATGCATACAAATATTACTTTCATGCACACAAATACTATATATAACCGCACATAAATACTATAACAATGCATACAATATTACTTTCATGCACACAAATACTATATTAATCGCACATAAATACTATAACAATGCATACAAATATTACTTTCATGCACAGAATATATATTAACGCACATAAATACTATAAGAATGCATACAAATTTTCTTTCATGCAAATAAGCCCATAATATGGTAGTATTACATTACGAAATAACTTACATCTATCTCCACTTGTAATCTCTATGTCAGCATGTTCATTAGTTGGCGTTGGGAGGCTTTGCATACGAACTGAAAGAACAAAATATCACAAATTGTTCCATTGCCATATTAGTTGTTGCAAGAATGCATACAAAAAATATATTAACGCACATAAATACTATAACAATGCATTAAATATTATTTTAACGCACAGAAATACTAATACACTGCACACAAATATCTGCAGTCGTTTCATCTGCAACACTACTACCATGTTCTCCATTCAGACACGCATGTGGGGGTGCTTGTATTTGAGTTGCATGGCATGCACCAAGAAGGGACATAAATGGGGTAGGTGATTGCACCATCACACTGTTCATGAACGGATGATAAAACGGACGCCCATAAATGTGTGCATTATCATAGCTGAAAGTTGGTGGCGAAAATCGTGCTTCTTCATTTGATGCAGGGAGGTGCATAACTCGATGGTCTTCATGCTGAGACTGCACCATCAGGCTGTCATATGTTGAAGAAGCACACCTACAAGCTTCAACGCCATTTGTTCTGCAAGCTCTTTCGGAGCCAAGCGTGACAGTGGGAGAAGCAGAGAGAAGAAAAACTTGGGAATATGGGTGGGGGGCAGGAGGGCAGTGAGAGAAATATCCCCTCGTTCAAGGCAGTCTTGGCGGGAAGGGAAGGACAGTCTTTTGATTTCAATCAAAAAATTCCTTCGCGCGTCTGATGGGGAAGAAGAAGGGAAGGACAATATGGCCATTTCCTCAGAAGAAAACCGCCATCATGCCACTTACGGTCCCGGGAAAGGAGTGCGCCGTCTAAGACGCATTTAATGCTTCGTTTTGGTTTGTGCGCGAGGTGTTCTGCCTTCAGAAGGTGCGGATGTGGCATTTATCCAGGTGGACGACGACGTGGACCAATCCCCAGCGGGTGAGGTGATTCCACGCATGTAAACATGGCCTGTAACCCCTGTTTGGTCATAATGCATCTACTTATCATGTATGTCTCTCATATCATCTATTTAATTCAATTATAATCGAGTTAAAAGGGTAAACAATCTAATTTATCTTCAATAAATTTTATTTATTTTTTAATCTCTCTCATCCACCTCTCTCTCACACGGTCACACCCCCACTCCTCTCTCTATCTCTGTCTCTATCTCTTTTTTCCTCTCTCTGCATTACCTCAGTTTTCTTCTGATAATTACATGATTAGATGTCACGGGATATCCTAACAAGTTAATTCCCTCGTGCATGGATGAAGCAATTAGGGGTATCATCCATGGGTGAAGTTTTGTTCCATTTGAGTTAAAAGGGTGAAAAGTCTAACTTGCTATCTATAACTCTTAAACAATTTATTGTTTTAATCTCTCTCATCCATCCCCCCCTCTCTCTCTCTCCCACTGCTCTCTGTCTCTATCTCTATCTCTCTCCCTCTCTCTGCGTTCTCTCTCTAAATCAACCACAGTTTTCTTCTGCTAATTACATAATTAGATGTCACGGGATCATAACATTGTTACTCATGCATGGATGAAGCAATTAGGGGTATCAATGGGCTGACCCTTAAGAGGACCGGTCCAACTTTGTGGCAGCTTGGCTCGGGCCTGGCCTACGGCCAGATATGTCTCAGGTCGCCTCTTTCTTCTTGGGTCTGCTTTTGTTTTGGCCTGTAACTTAAATAGACAACGACGTCGTTAAATAATAAAAATTATGAGTCTCAAAGAACAAAAATATATGAGTTAAAATTTTCAAAAAATATCAAGAGTAACAAATAATAATTTCCCTAGTGTGGTCATTCTTGCCTATCTGTTCGTCAACATTTCTGGAGGCGTTCTGTTTTCCATATCTGCAAAAGTTTGTGAATCGTTAACCTTTAATCTCCATTTTGTAACGCGGCACTACACATTGGGACAACTAATGAGAACTGTCAACGCTTAGCACCACACTTGGCTATTTTGACTTCCACAAATGGAACTCCTCATATATATATATATAAATAAGTTTCTTATCTTATTACTTTATGTGTATTTTCTTTAATATATGGTGATCCCAGCATCAAATAAAAAATAAAAAAATTAAGTCGTCTTCAACTTTATATTAGGAAATGACCCATCAACCTCACTTGTCCCAACTATTTGTTGCATTTCATTAATTTTACAAAGTTGTATCAATCCTTCCAATGAATTCCACTTAACATGCCTACCAAGATTTGAATGTTTTCAACAACTTGATGATTCTTTCAACCCCCCTCCATCTTTTTTGCCATTTGGATTCCTACTCTATCCTTGTAGTGTACAAGTCTAGATGGATCCCCAAAGTTCCCCTTTAGATCTTCCCATCAAATCGGGCTTGTTGTGGGGCAGAAAGAGAGAGAGACACACGCGCGAGCAGAGAGAGAGAGAGAGAGAGAGAGAGAGATGGAAGGAGGTGGTCGTCCAACCTATGCAAGCCAAGGCAGATTCGGTAACACAATTCCACTTTATACTTCTTTCCTTTACATGAAAGGATTGTTCTTAATTTGGAGCTTTAATTTGTTCTCTTGTGTGTCAGTTACGTTCACAAGTACTCCGTTTTCTGGTCAATGTTGATTTGGATTAATCCAGTTCATGTTATCTCACCACGCATATAATGTTCCCTTCTTATTCTACAATCTTTGGAATGCTTGAGGATCTATTTGCCCTCCCTCTGCATTTCCCTTTTTTAAACTTTTTATGTTCATCATCCTTCTTTCATCCAAGTTTGGTGTGTGCATGGAATATTGACAAATCTTCCTTGATCCCTTCATCGAGGTTCTGCACTTCCTCTAATGAAGGATTTCCAATACTAATTAAGGGGCTGTTCTGATGCACACTATAATCAAAAACTCATTTTGCAATATAATTTTAATTTGGTGTCTAAAAAATGAGTTTATCATAAACTCAAAAATCTCCTCAGAAATGTATTTTTCATAAACCTATTATGAGTTGGTTCATGATGGAAACTCTCAGTGCAAACAAGGTTGGCATAGGCTCACTTAAGTTTATGAAAAACTCCAAACATGAATTATATTATATATATATATACATATAATATGTTTATGATAAGCAAGTTTTTCATAAACATATTTTTAATAAATTTATTCATATTTTTGCAAATTGCAGTCAAACAATCTTTTAAGCTACAAGAGTTGAGGACACACAAATCGTTGATGTTTGGAGTGATCGGATGAGAAAAACATTGAAAACACATGCATACCCCATCATCTTGGAAATGGTAATGAGTAGGATTGACGTTAGATTATATATAGAATCGAATCAACAATAGTATGTGGCTCTAATCTGATCACTTGAACCCGGCATTGGATCATAATGGACCTGTACCCCACTTGAATATTCAAGGCACGTCAGCCTGAGTTTGTCAACGCTATATAGTTCAAGAGTATGAGTCAAACCAGATTGAGGTGGATTAGGGATAAATTTTTTACCCTAACCTTAACCACTTAGAAATACAACCTAAAAGAACCTACCTTTTTGATATGCAGTGTGGTGGTTTAAATCACCGTCCGACCAACAGAACCCACACGGATTTGAAACCTAGAAAAAACCCCTTAAAATCCTCATGGGGAAGTCACTCTCCCCAAACCTTAAATCTTGAAAAGCCTCCTGCACCCAAATGGGGTCCTCGAACCCTTGCCGCCCGTCGCAAGCGAACGGGTGTCCATCCCGCCACAAGCGGGGGACTAAAAGAACCTGCATTGAAGTTGACATTATCTAAACTTTTGACCCCAACCCACTCTTTTAAGGACGGAGTTGATGAGTCAAGTTATCTCTTACCATGTGTCATCATCTCTTGACCCATTATCTCTGTCTACATCAAAATAACCAAGAAAAAGAGAGGAAGGAATATGGCTGAAAAAGAGGGGATAATTAAGCAGGAGGAGGAATATCTTGGAGATGGGATTAGAAAAGAGAGAGAGAAGGAATGACGAGATAAAATAGGAAGGATAAAGGAGGTAAGCGAGGGTGAGGATTTGTGTCTTTCAGCCTAAAAACCCAACTCTCCCTTTCCAAAAAAGCTGGACCTCACCCACTTTTAGATGAAATCAATATAGAGAGAAAATATCACCTGTCTTTATTTCTCATGTCTTGATTTTGGAAAGCGGAAAGAGCAATGCAGTTTTTTGGCAATTCTAGAGGACCTCGGTTGGGTCGATCGGTTAGAACTCTTGCTTAAAAGCAAGAGGTCCCGAGTTCGATTCCTGGGGGGGGGGTTTACCTGATTTACATGCAATCCTCGAGGTGTGTAAATCCGGGGTTTTCCTGGTCAAGTGGGGTAAGGGCAATACAGATATACGGAAAGTAGGAGCTGCCAAGTCCTGACCTTGGGGTTCACGAACACCAATCCCTGAGCCCACAAAATCACACAGGGCGGGGTTTCCTCGTTACAAAAAAAAAAGTTTTTTGGCAATTCGAACGCTGCATACAAGGCTGTTGAGTGATATAGTCAAGAGTCTCCTCAACACCCATTTCCAATTTCCAAATGGTGCAGGCTCTAGCCACTTCACGCTCTTCCTTCCAAGGCAGATCCTTGTTGAAAATTATAGAGACATTGAGGAAAGACGCAAGAATAAATTCTGTGCAACTGTAATCTTATCCAATTATTAGTCTTTGTGAATACATGATCTCTGAGACGCTTCTAGGTTAATGGTGGTTTTCATCTCAAGGATAATGGATACATTTGAATTACACTATTCGACCCGGCCCTTAACCATCATTAAGCAGTCCCACTCACGTACATCTCTGTTGTTTGCATGGATGTCAACAAAGATATGGGATTACCTGTTTATCCCTCCTTGAAACTAGCTTGAAGAAACACTACAGGTGCACTTCATTTTGGATTTTAATCTGTCAAGGATAATTTAGGATTTCCTTGCATCAAGATGTAGAAGAACACTTAACCCTGTAACTCACCTAGCTACAGAGTTAGGATATAGAGCCCATTCAACAATTCTATCCTCCATACTTTTGTTAGAATTCTGAGACAGATAACCAAGAGGAGAGCAATACTGAGCCAGGTTGCACGGGCCATCTCAGATGAAGCAATTTTCTTCGACCATGAGTTATGTATAATGATCATAAAAAATATATACTAGTATAGAATAGAATAAGCAAGATCGATCGTAGGAGGGCACATATACACAGTTATCTCTAACTGTAATGTAGGGCAATAAGAGCTAGCAGCCTAATTAAGTTAGAGAAATGAAACGAAGGCATTGTTCATAATATATCAACCATGTACAGGCTCCTCGATCATTATTATTGTTGTTGTTGCTTGTTTCCCCAGAACAGGACAAAAAGGAAGTTCGTGTTCCAAGTGGTTAAATTAGCCAAGTATTTGCAAGATCTTCAAAATGGAAAGAGCTCAATTCCGACCATCATCAAATATATATCTCTTCTAAGGAAGGAATTTCTCCAAACTTGATATGAATAAGCCTCTTCTTTGGACAAATTGTTCTGGGTTGAAAAATCTTATTACACACATGGTTAATATACTCCTTACATTAATGGGGGTGATTTCTCCTTACCGATACTCCTGTAGCTTGGGAACTGCCCAACAATGGCAGCTCCACGGAGGAGGACGAACCAAACAAGAACACCACCGACAACCAAAGCAACAACGTGGCGAGGGAGCAGGACCTGCTCATGCCCATCACCAACATCAGCCGCATCATGCGCAAGGTCCTCCCCACCCATGCAAAGATCGCAGATGGGACCAAGGAGACCGTCCAGAGGTGCCTCTTCGACTTCATCGCCCGTGTCACCACCGTGGCCAACGAGTGCTGCCACAAGGAGCAGCGCAAGACTGTGACCACCGACGACATGCTCTGCGCCCTCGGCAAGCTCGGGTTGGACGAGTACGTTGAGTATCTCACCCTGTACTTGAACCGCTACCGCTCGCTGGACAGCGACCACCGCTCTGCTCGCCGTGATCTGCTACCCCAAGCCTCCCACGGAGCCGCCGCCACCCCTTCTTGGACTTACCCTGCTGCACCAGGGCTCGGCATGGGTTCCCCGAGCTTTAGTACTGCGAGGTTCTTCACGGGGGAGGGCGCCGGCAGCACTGCCGCCGCCGATGGCAGAGGAGCGGTGGTGATGCCACAGGGCTACCGCAGGGATGCCGCAGCTTCACAGATGGGTCTACCACAACCTTTTGCCTTCGATCCGTTTGCTCGATACAACTGACAAATATGACAGTGTGTTTCTGTGCGTGAGATAGAGAGAATAAATTTGAAGCAGAAGAATCCTTGGGGTTATTGCTGGAACTATTGGGACCATAAATGAGATTTTTTATAATATATACACTATATATTTGGTCTCTTGTACCTTCTATTTGCTCTTTATATTTGTTATCTGACGTTATTGAGGCTTTAGATACACGGAGAATTAATTGTTGGTCCATGATAGGGATTTGATATTATTTTTAGATCCCTGTTAAATTTTTCCGTGCTGTTCAGTCCCTGCTTTATGTAAGATTTATTTTTAGGTCCCTGCCATTAACCCCCCGTTATCCCCCCCCCCCCCCCCAACGACTGTTTCACCTGCGAAAGTGTGTAACTGCGTAATTACATACTTACAAAGTTACATGCATAACTGTGTAAGTATGTAAATCCTGTAACTGTATAAGTATGTACTTACATACTATGTAACTCTGTAAGTACTTAATAATTTACAGAAATAAGTATTTACGTAATCGATTTTAGACTTAAAGTAGTAATCGGTGTGGACTAAAAAATCGTAATCAATGTGTACTTAAAAGTAGGGGTGTTCAAAATATGGTCCAAACCGAAAAACCGAACTGAATCGGCCGGTTCGGTTTCAAGTTAGTAAACTGAAATGAACCGAATATATATATATATATATATATATATATATATATATAATTAATAATACACTTACACAAAAAAATGCTTGTAGCGCAGTGGTTGCCAGCGTTGGCCCGACTTCCATGTGGAGGTTGCGAGATCAAATCTCGCTTAAAGCATTTGATTTTTGCATATTTTGAACTTAATATATATATATAATTAATTAATAATACAAATATACATAAAAGCACTTGTAGCGTAGTGGTTGAGATCTTTGGCGTCTCCTCCACGTGGAGGTCGCGAGATCAAATCTTGCAACCGCCGCTTAAAATTCATTCTTTTGCCATATTTCGGTTTGAACCGGTTCGGTTCAGTTTACTATAGCAATTCGGGTCGGTTCGGTTCCCCTAAAAATATGGGTGAACTGGACCGAACCGACCCGTTGTTCACCCCTACTTAAAAGGAGTAATCGATGTGGAATAAAATGAGTAATTGATGTTGACTAAAAATCGTAATCGATGTGGACTTCGATAGGAGAAAAGTTGGAGTGAAATCACACTTTGACTTCTGAAGAGTTATAGTGAAAGATATATATAACTTCGACTTCTCTAATGGACTTAGAAAAATTCCTGTTGACAGATTTAACTAAAATGAAGTTGAGGTAAATACTCATAATTTAGATGAATATAAAATATTCTGATGAATTTTGTTATCACCAAAATATATAATCATGAAGATAAAGAAGTCAATAGAATGGAATTAAAACCTCTTTATCTCATAATAAAAAAGCTTCAATTGTTTCTATAGCAAATTAAGCACAGTTCTTCCTTACATATATTGTCCAATTACTTAAATCCAACTACATTGTGCAAATAAATACTCTAAACATACAAGAAATCTAAGTGGAAGAACAATCATACTCATCATTGAAGCACACATAATTAGATAAGATTTTTGAGAATTGTATGCCATTTTCGACTTACACAAGAATATACAATCTTCCAGTTGACACCAAACTTTAGCAAATTTTATCATTTTTATGTCTTTTAAAATATTTTTCAATCTTAATTTTATCTTTTTTTATCATGATAATTTCCATAGAATGAAATGTTTTATCTTATTTGATTCAATTCTATCACAATGTAGCCAATCACTTTTTAGTCCAATTGTCTTCTCATATATCCAACTTTTAAAGATACCATCAATATTGATTGAATTTGATATTTCTAGTGATAAAATTTTAATCATTTGTTTCCTTGAAGGTTACATGATAAATAGCATGGGTTCCAAGTGTGTGACTAGATATTCATGGATAACATCATCAAATGAAAGATATGGGCAGTTTGTACTCTTTGTTGGGAAGGAAACAACCAAATCCAAATATTGGAGATAAGTGCATATCGTAAAAAGATATTAAATATTCATTTTAAAATGGATTATTTACTTTTTTGAAAATTTGCCAACATTGCAGTGTTCTTAAGAACTAAACTAGTTGTAAATTTACTTCCATAACCATGACTATTTGTTTGAGATTTCCCTCCATCATCTCAAAAGGATGAGGAGGAAATTTATTTAATCTTGAGCACTCATTGATCATGCATTCTCCTATGTATTGAATTCAATTTCTGTATGCCTATATGTACATATATACTTGGACAACATTAGTTGGTAACATGTAGTGTTTGAGTGACAATGGTGGGATATTGACTTTCTTTTGTTCTAAAATCTTTGACATTACATACATCCTTTACATAGTGAGGATACTATAAGCAACCATCCAACAAACCATTTATCAAGTAAACTTTTTTATTGGATATAACGCACATGCCTTTTTCATCATTCATGCAATTGGTTTTTCCATCTACATATATAGTCTAGGTGCTAAGAGAAATGTATCTCTAAGAATTTGGGAAAAAAATTCATTCACCATTTTTAGTATGTAAGGTTGATATTTACCATTTTCATGCTACTTTTATATTGACATTCAACTTATGAAAATATTAGATGTTCTTTTCAAGATCACTGAAGAAGTCATATTTGTTCACAATGCACTTTCAGAATGTAAGAATAAATACAAAAGAGGAGTTGTTGAGGTGATTACTCATGTATATACTATATCAAAGTATGCAACATCAATTAGTATTAAATTTATTCATGAAATAATCTTATGTACTAACAAGCATATTTTGGAACAACTATGCTAAATCAATATTACATGCACAACTAGATAGCTTGGATGACATTTAAGAAAGAATAAATTCATATAAATTTCCCACTAATCAAGGAAAAAGCCTTAATTTTAAATTTCATTTGGAATTGACTCATTGATACCAATAGTTTTTTTATGTGTGCTTCAAGATAAAAGTTCAACCCAACAACTTTATAATGTAATTTCACAACAAGAAAAAGTGGTATTTCTGACGGCAAGCTTCCGTTGGAAATCTGCCGGAAAACCAGCTTTCCGACCACTTTTCGGCGACTAATCGTTGGAAACAATCCGTCGAAAAAAAAGGGTCAGAAGTTACCGACGACAACAAAATCCTTCGGCATTTTGAACATAAATAATCGTCGAAAAAATCTATCGAAAAATAAATCTTCCGACCAATTTACTAACGAAACAAATCTGTTGATAAATTCCAACGGAGCACTCGATCAGAAAGTCCATCGAAACTTCCGACACCTTGGCCTACGAACAAGAGCATCAGAAGTAGGGAGCTTCTGATGGAAAATATTCGTCGGTAATCTGTCAGAAAGTCCGACGGTTTTGCCGACGGATGCTTTCCGTCAAAATCATGTCTGCCGATGTTTTTTCGATGAAAACTAGTCGTTGAAAAATCTGTCGGAAATAATCTTTTTATTGTTTTTTAAAATACAATTAATAATAACGATAAATTGAAAAACCTGCTAAAAATAATATTCATAGGACATCCACAATAATAACAATTAACATAAAATCATCATCACAACAAATGAAACATCCACAATAATAACAAATAAAATCAAGAAAGATCTGCTGGATCGTCCTCTCTCCCCGCCTCATGATCGTCAGGTGCTGGAGGATCCTATATTATAAAAACAAACATGAAACATAAATAAAAAATAATATACACATTATTTTTCAAAAAATTAAATTTAGAATATATGAATATTCACTAAGTTTAATTAGAAAATATTTTTGATCCTTTACACTTACATTTTTTTAAAGATTAATGGTTTGAGTGTCGAACCCAAACCGGGAATCCGATTAGGATTTCGTCAGTTTTCACACGTCACTCTCACCCACTCGGTCGTGTCGGAGCGAACGACACGCCGATCGGATCCCTATTTCAGATTTTGGATCCCCAGGTTGGGTGTTCTGATCCTTTTCATTTGGGTTTTTTTACGATTAGTGGTTTGAGTACCGAACCCAAACCGGGAATCTGATTAGAATTCCGTCAGTTCCCACACGTCACTCTCATCCACCCGGTCGTGTCGAAGTGAACGACACGTCGATCAGATCCATATTTCAGATTTTGGACCCTGGTTTGCATGCTCTGATCCTTTTCATTTGAGTTTTTTTAAGATTAGTGGTTTGAGCGCCGAACCCAAACCGGGAATTCGATTAGAATTCTGTCAGTTCCCACACGTCACTCTCACCCACCAGGTCGTGTCAGAGTGAACGACACACGATCGGATCCCTATTTCAGATTTTGGACCCCCGGTTGCGTGTTCTGATCATTTTCACTTGGATTTTATTAAGATTAGTGGTTTGAACGTTAAACCCAAACTAGGAATCCGATTAGAATTCTGTCAGTTCCCACACGTCACTCTCACCCACCCAGTCGTGTCGTAGCGAACGGCACGCTGATCGGATCCCTATTTCAGATTTTGGACCCCCGGGTTGCGTGTTCTGATTCTTTTCATTTGAGTTTTTTTTTTTTAAGATTAGTGGTTTGAGCGCTGAACCCAAACCCGGAATCTGATTAGGATTCCGTCAGTTCTCACACGTCACTCTCATCCATCCGATCGTGTCGGAACGAACAACATGTCGATCGGATCCATATTTCAGATTTTGGACCCCCGGGTTGCGTGTTCTGATCCTTTTCATTTTGGATTTTTTAAGATTAGTGATTTGAGCGCCAAACCCAAACTGGGAATCCGATTAGAATTCCGTCAGTTCCCACATGTCACTCTCACCCACACGGTCGTGTCGGAGTGAACGACACATCGATCGGATCCCTATTTCAGATTTTGGACCCCCAGGTTGGGTGTTCTGATCATTTTCATTTGGATTTTTTTTAAGATTAGTGGTTTGAGTGCCGAACGCAAACCAGGAATCCGATTAGGATTCTGTCAGTTCCCACAAGTCACTCTCACCCACATGGTCATGTCGTAGCGAACGACACGCCGATCGGATCCCTATTTCAGATTTTATACCCCGTGTTGCGTGTTCTGATCCTTTTCATTTGTGATTTTTTAAGATTAGTGGTTTGAGTGCCGAATCCAAACCGGGAATCCGATTAGAATTCTGTCAGTTCCCACACGTCACTCTCACCCATCCGATCTTGTCGGATGAACGACATGCTGGTCGTATCCTTATTTTAGACTTTGAACCCCGGGTTGCTTGTTCTGATCCTTTTCAATATTTGGGTTTTTTTAAGATTAGTGGTTTGAGCGCCGAACCCAAACCGGTAATTCGATTAGAATTCCATCAGTTCCCACACGTCTAGGATGTAAACGAGTTGAGTCAAGCCGAGTATTATGCTGCTCAAGCTCTACTTTTTAATTTTTAATCGAGCTCGAGTCGAGCTCGAACTTTATCGGGTATTGAAAATGGTTGTTCAAGCTTGGTTCGTTTAAATACTCTCGAGTTCGAGCCCTTAACGAGTATCTTAATGAGCCCAATTGAATTTGAGAGTTATATAATATATATATAGTATCTATATTATGTATACATATAAGCCAATTCAATTTACATGTAAAAATTAATTAATTATAACACCCAAATTTATCTTATTTGAAGGTCATACCCCAAGATCCTTCATAAGTTACTTGTTTAATTATTTCAGTATAATGTTTAAAATATTTAACAACTATATTTATAATTTTTATAATTAAAAAATTAAACAAACTTGTTTACGAGCTTAAATGAGTCAAGTAGACATTTGCTCATACTCGGCTCGTTATGAAACGAGCTTAAATTTTTATTTGAACTTGACTCGTTTATTTTATTAAACGAGCCGAATTCGAGTAACATTCGAGTCGATTCGAGCTACTTGTCGAGTGTATTAGTTCGTCTATAGCCCTTCCTTTCATAATTTGTGTATTTACACTCTCATATTTAATCTTTTACATTTTAGTATTCATAAGTATTTCGTACCTTAACAAAAATTCTTTAAAAATAAATAAATATTAATATTTTCATATTTATAATAAGAAATTAATATAATTTGAGTATATTAACGAGTAACTAATCGAGTTTTTTAACGAGTATATTATCGAGTATCTTAACGAGCTGTTCGCGAACGTATTCGAGTCGAGCATATCTCTGTTCAAGCTCGACTCATTTATGAATCGAGCTTATATTTTTGTTCAAGCTCGGCTCATTTATCTAATAAATGAATCGAGTCGAGTTTTTATTGAGCCGAGTCGATTTTTTATCGAGCCGAGTTTCGAGCTACTTGTTGAGTGTATTGATTCGTTTGCAACCCTACACACGTCACTCTCACCTACTCAGTTGTGTCAGAGCGAACGACACGCCGATCAGATCCCTATTTTAGATTTTGGACACCCGGGTTGCGTATTCTGATCCTTTTCATTTGAGTTTTTTTAAGATTAGTAGTTTGAGTGCCAAACCCAAACCAAGAATCCGATTATGATTTCGTTAGTTTCCACACGTCACTCTCACCCACCCAGTCGTGTCGGAGAGAACGACACGTCGATCGGATCCCTATTTTAGATTTCGGACCCCCGGGTGCGTGTTTCTGATCCTTTTCATTTGAGTTTTTTTTAAGATTAGTGGTTTAAGTGCCGAACCCAAACCGAGAATCTGATTAGGATTCTGTCATTTGGGTTTTTTTTAGATTAGTGAGTTGCATGTTTTAACAGTTTAGATTAGTGGCTTCATTTCATTCAAACTATATGAAATTAAAAGTTATACTGACCTGAGGGGCTTGCTATGAAGTGCCCTCGGATGGCAGCCACTAGCTGCTCGACCATGTCACCAAGGTGCAGCGGTAGCTGCTGCGACAACTCTTCCCAGATGAGGGTTCTGATGTCGTCTCCACCACTGCCGGGCGTCACAGCAGACGAACTCGCGTAGGCCAGAGGAGCGACTGAACTCGCATATGAGGACAACACTGGAGTAGTATTCGGGCTATCCCCAAAGGCTGTACACTCGGCCCTTCCTCGGCCCTCCCGCTGCGTCGACCCAGGCCTCTGGATCCAAGTTTGGCTAGGGAGTGCCCTCTGCATAGCGATCCGCCATCGTCCTATCGTAGGTCTCTTGTAGAACAAATTAAAAATGTATTATTCAAATCATTTTTTAATATCTAAATTGAATAAAAAAATTTATATTTTGACTTACGACAATCGTTTGAGCACTCTCGCCGACATAGTCATCCGTCCCCTTCCCCTTATGAGTCTGATCAAATAACTCGCGAAATGTAGGGGCACGCTCGAGCTCGTGACGCTTACAATTCAACAAAAGTAGTTAGTTTCTCAATAGTAATTAATGTATTAAGCAATTGAAACTTAATATACTTACCAATTTCTAGCTTTGGGTCGCATAAGACATCGACCCACTAGCATGCACATTCTTTTCTGGATGAGCTGCCTGATTGCGTTTAGCCACCTGTGACCTCTCCTGCCATGGTCCAGTAGCCCAACGATGACAAAGGGACTCCCAATAGTCCCTCCTCATCCACACCGGGCCGTAATCCATCCAAGCCGTAGGATCTTGACTACTTGTGATCTTCGCTGCCTTGTCCCGGGCCTTCCACATCGGCATTCTAAAATTAGTCAGGGCAGTAGACTCCCAGACGGCTCGTGCTCGAGGGAGATCCTCCGGTCTCATGAACATGTACCTCTGCTGTTTAGAAATTAAATTACTCAAGTTTGTGCACTAACAGAGAGAGATAGTAATTAAAGAAATGACTTCAAATCAATAAAAAATAATAATACCATGAACATGTCAAATAACAGATCCTGGACGGACAAGGGGAACACTTTCGATGAGTCCACTGGTCCTGGAACGTATGTTGTTGCCCAGTTGACGAGCCCAGAGGGGGGGTGAATGGGTCTTTAAAAATTAATCTAGAAGATACCTGTAACTAAAAACATTCACACAAACGTTCTTCGAAGTAGGTTAGTGACAGTTAGTTGAAATAACAAACACACAAAGAAGACAATCACACAACACAAGGTTTATCCTGGTTCGGACCTCCTTTCCTCAGGAGTCCTACGTCCAGTCCCTGAGCAACAACTCAGGATTTCACTAACTAGGGTACAGTCCCCCTAAGGACGCTACAACACCCAGCTCAGCTGATCTTCCTTCACACCCGAAGGGAACAACACCCTGGATACCACACCAGGTCTTCCTTCACAGCCGAAGGGAACAACACCCTGGATACCACCAGGTCTTCCTTCACAACCAAAGGGAACAACACAAAGAGAGTGAATGAAATTCAAGCCCCTAGATCAAGCTTTTGATAAGCAAGGATCTGAAGCAACTAGAACTGAGAGCAAAGAGATTTTAAACAAGGCACAATCTCAGAACTATACAGGCTCTCTCAAGATTTTCACAAACTAGTGGAGAGCAAAAGAGCAAAAGCTAAGTGGAATGAAGGTTCTTGGCTCTGAACTTTCTTTCGAAGAATTTGAATGCTTGAATGCGCGATTGTTTTTCTTTTGTTCTTCTGACTTGAATTTATATCTTCGATTTGAAATGTAGACGTTGAAGTGTCCGTTGTCTCTCTTTTGAGTAGTCGTTAAACTGAATGACAACTGGAGTCTTGGAAGCTTCCGGTCAACAGTCTTTTGATTACTTGAGCACGCAAAGAGATAGATCTTCAGAAATATCCATTGGCTTCTATTTGTTTAACGTTGTACCATGAAGCTAGATCAGAGGTCTGTACAAATGTCAAACTCAAATAGCAGACAGATAAGCTGTCTCTGATGTCAGTCAACGGTAGTAGCAATAGACATGGAAATAGTAATGCCAAATAGCTTAAGTCTAAAGGACGTTATCAGAGTAGGCACGATAAAGGATGATATGGTCTGCATGCATGCAGAGATATGTTCAGATCTTATAAATGCAAAAGCGTCAGAGAGATGTCACATGGACTTTGACTAGTCAACGCTTTTAAGATGAATAAGATATCAAGATATGAAATCGATGGCTATATGACTTATGAAATCGTTATGAGTCATAGAAAATCGTTATGTGACAGAAGATATATCATGAACATTTAATGAATCATTGCACAAAGCAAATTGATGTGTTTCTGAAGAAATTGATGTGAAATACTTAACAAATCATTATACAAAGCAAGTCATTGTGAATTCTAAAGAAATCGTTATGAATACTTATCAAGTCATTATGAACTCTAAAGAAATCGTTATGGTAACATGAAGTCGTTACAATAAGCAAGTCGTTGCGAGTTCTAAGAAGTCGTTACGGTAACTTATGAAATCGTTACACCAAGAAAGTCGTTGCGCTTTCTAAAGAAGTCATTACGAGTTTCTAAAGAAATCGTTGTGACAACTTATAGAGTCGTTGCGACAGGCAAGTCGTTACGGACTCTAAAGAAATTGTTACGGTAACTTATAGAGTCGTTGTGACGAGCAAGTCGTTGCGGGCTCTAAAGAAATCATTGCGACAACTTATAGAGTCGTTGCGACGGGCAAATCATTACGGGCTCTAAAGAAATCGTTACGGTAACTTATAAAGTCGTTGCGACAGGCAAGTCGTTACGTGCTCTAAAGAAATCGTTACGGTAACTTATAAAGTCGTTGTGACGAGCAAGTCGTTACGGGCTCTAAAGAAATCGTTACGGTAACTTATAGAGTCGTTGTGACGAGCAAGTCGTTACGGGCTCTAAAGAAATCATTGCGACAACTTATAGAGTCGTTGCAACAGGCAAGTCGTTACGGGCTCTATGGAAATCGTTACGACAACTTATAGAGTCGTTGCGATAGGCAAGTCGTTACGGGCTCTAAAGAAATCGTTGCGAGAACTTATAGAGTAGTTGCGACAGGCAAGTCGTTACGGGTTCTAAAGAAATCGTTACGGTAACTTATAAAGTCGTTGTGACATCGACTTGATTGAAATAACATGACTTTTCAGTCTTGTAAGGAAATCGTTGCGATCACTTATAGAATCGTTACGACATCGATTTGTTTGAAACAACATGATTTTTCAGCCAGAAAGGAATCGTTATGATAATTCTATTGAAGCGATATGCTTATAAGGAAATCGTTATGACCTTCAATAGAAGTCGATATGGACTTAGAGAAATATCATGTTGAAAAGATTAAGGCTTCAGAGAAGTAATGCATACCTTTATTGGCTTGTTTGACCTTGGTATTTTTCCTGTGCTTAAGACTTATGAAATATTCATTAGATATAGTTGATAAACTTTTGTTTGATTTTTTTAATCATCAAAATATATATGTAATTAATTAGAATTACATGGGGACAGACTGGTCATCAATCTCCTCCTTTTTGGTGATGACAAAACTGAACAGTAAGTATGTCTGAACAAAAATGCGTATAGATGTTTCAGACATAAGTTTTTCTCCCCCTTTTTGTCATTAAGCAAAAAGACAATCTTCGACAAAGAAAGAAGAGAGAAAGAGAACAAGAGTATACAGAGAAGGGCATTTCATTAACTTTGTGGAGGTACAGATAAATAGAAGGCAAGAGACAGAAGAGAGGCAAAATGGGAGATGGTTTCCCATGCCTGTGCTTCCTGCTCTTCAAAAAGGTTTTGAAGACTCCAAAGGATACAGAGTAGGAGGGTCCCATGGTGGAAGCCATCCTTTTGAGATGAAGATCTAGATGTTGATAGAGAAGGTCAGCATATGCATTCTTGTCCATATTCATCTTGAGAAATCGACGAGTCCCAAAGCTGGCACAGGTGAGGAATTGGTCCATGGTGACAGGATAATGGTTGTGGTTATCTCTGAGAGCTTTGTGCATAGCCACATACACTTTGTATCTTTCCTCCCAGACCTTGAAGGGGTCATCAACAAGATGAATGGAGTTCATATCTAGGAAAGTAGCTGGAGAAATGGCTGGTTTGCCTTCTCTGGCCTGAACTTCATTGATTGCAAATAGTTGCTGAGCTGACAGGGGGTAGAACTTGGACCATTCAGAGGATGTCAGCCTTTCACATTTAGACAGAGTAGGGGCTAGCACTTCAGCATTTACATGCCCCTGGTGATATTCCCTAAACAGGAATCTAGAAAAAGCAACCAGGCAGCCTTTCTGAACTTTAATTCTGCCCATTACTCTGGCAAAACATTCAAAGATGATAGATCCTACAGAGGACTCCATAACTAGAGAGTGAATTTGAGGAAGGACTATCTCTTCAGGTACTTGGAGGGTAGCAAAATCTACCTGAACATCTGAAGTTTGAGAGATATTCGGAGTCAGAGCTGAAATTGCCCTTTTGAACTGACTGAGCTGAACCTCTGGAAGTCTATGAATATATCTGTAGTTGTTGAATAGCATGAGGTGCCTGATCATTTTGATTTCCTTTTGAATATAGGGTGCCCAAAGTTCCCTATGATAGATCCTGAACCACTCTGATAGGGTCAGGGAGTGGTCCCTTGGAGGGAATCTAGCAGATTTGGCAAGAATGAATTTCTTTAGGAGATCCTTATGACCTTTGCCCCACTGCTCTTCAGATTTGGAGTGGGCAAGAGAGAATATTTTGGATTTTTCGGATTTGGAAGAGAAGTGTAGGGTAGAATAGTGTGCAAATGATCTGTGAGATCAAGAAATGGAAGGTTAATGATGGTTGCAAAAACAACCTTTAGAGATATTCTCTGTACAGTGAGGGATGTTTGTTGTCCACTGTGAGAGAAAACCACAAAGGTGAGTATTTGGGTTCAGAGGAGAGGGAGGAAGTAGAAGTAAGCTTCCTCTTCTTGGGGGCAGGACTAGAAGGGTCTGCCCTATGAACATGTTCCCCAGCCTTCAACATAGACCTGAGGATCCCTTCCTCAAACTCATCCTTTATTTGTTCCATAAATGGAGAGTTAAGTTGGGCTCTTTTCAGGTATGATAGTGATGAAAGAGGGTGGAGGAGTAGGATGAAGAAAAGAGTGGGAAGTAGTAGGAAGGTCATCAATTGGTCCAAGGGAGGGACCAGAGGAGGAGGAGGATCCTCCAGCTGAGGATGCTGGAGGGGCCTCATGTATAGGAGAAGGAGAAGGAATGGAAGTAGAGGAGGCAGAAGATGAGGTGGACTGAAATGGTGTAGGAGAAGAAATTGGTCTAGATTGGGGCTTCTTGAATGCTTGAGGAGCAGGAGGTGCTGTAGGAGCTGAGGGTGGAGTTGGAGGAATAGATGTGTGAGAGGGAGAGGAGGGAGCTGGGGGCTTAGGTGCCAAGAACTCTTCTGCCTCTATCTGCACAGACTCACTCTCCAATGGCCCTGATGGCCCTAACCCTTGCTCAGATGGCCCGGTTGGCCCTTCAACTTGATCAGCTGACCCTGTTGGCCCTACCTCTTTTGGTGCTGCTTCTGGTGCTGCTGCTGGTGCTGCTGCTGCTTCTGGTGCTGCTGCTAGTGCTGCTACTGCTTCTGGTGCTGCTGCTGCTTCTGGAGGAGGAGGAGCTTGAACTCCAACTACCTTGATATTATCTGAGAGCATGCCTTTCATGCTGCTCATCTCCTTATTAAACCATTTCATAGCATTTCTGATTTGACCCAATTCTTTGTTGGCTGAAGCTTGGCTCAAGAATATAGAGTTTACATCTGACTGGAGAGTACATAAGAGCTCACCTTGCACATTCAGCCTTTCAATCACTGGTTTCAAATTTATGACAATTTTCTGCTTGACCTGCCTCTCAAAAGGTGTATCAGCCGGGAGTGGAACTTCAGAGGCAACTTCTTTTCCTTTCTTCTTGCCTTCTTTTGTTGGAGGAGGTTGATCATCATCTGAGCTTGAAGAGCTTGCAATCTCTCTTCTCTGTCATCCAAATTTTGAGAATCTCTATGCCTTTCCTCCTGACCATCAACAACTGGAGTTGTTTCTGATGATCCTTCTTTTGATAGCTCCCCCTCAATAGGAGCATCTTCTTCATTTGATACTTGCTCCCCCTGAATGGGAGCATCTTCCATCACAGAGTCACCTTGAACAGCTGGGTGCTCTACCTCTACTTGAACATCTTCCATTGGTTCATCAATGTGGCCTGATGCCACAGTCTCTTCTGCAACTCTGCCACTGGTTTCTGGAGCACTAGAGGTGAAAGGTATTGAATCAATAATGTCTGAAAGAATGGACGCAACCACAGTTGAGAGTAGTGGATCCTCAACTGAAATAATATCCTCTGGGATAATATCCTCAATTCTCCTTTCTGCAAAATTGACAGCTAATTCTTCTAGAAATTCTGAAGCTGGTGCTGATACTCTTTTTTCTTCCACTGCAATTTCAGACTGAACTTCTGCTAAAGAGGGACCTGATGATTCTGCTGCTGCAACTACTGGCACTGAAAACTACTCCACTGGCAATTCTGGAACCATATCCGTTGATCCCATCTCCTGATGAACAACTGAGGTGTCGTCAATGATGGCTTCGCCTTCAGCAACTGAAGCCTTGAACCAAACACCACTTTCCACAGAGAAGCCACTCTTCTTCAGGTTCCTGGACTTGATTGCTTGGCCCATTTTCTCTACAACTGCCCCAGAAAGATCAACACCGAAGTGTTTGAAGATCTTGGTAAGTAGGTGGGCATATGGCAGGGACACATTTAACTTACTCTTGGTGTCCCAAATCTGATCTCTGGCAAATTTCATTCTTTCCATCATCACTGCGGCCATATTTATCTCCTTATTTTGAATGGCCCAGTACATCATGTCTGAGTCGGCCTTTGTGCAAGAAGAGAATGTTGCACTTATGGGAACTAAGATTTGACAGACAATAAAATGAAGGAGGCGGTTGAATGCAGATAGTTGATTTATATCCAGCTTGCCATCCCTTAGCTTGAAGCCCGGCCCTACAATTCCCAACCTTTCACTTGGGCGTCCACGGTGTGAACCCCACTAAATCCGGAAGTCTTCACATCAAACAACATCTTCAGCAACTCAGGGTCTATTCTAATCAGGGTTCCCTTTACTGAAGAGACTAGGGACCCATCTTCCTCTGTTCTCATACATACGAAGAAAGCTTTTACCAAGTCCGAATAACTGACCTCTGAAAAGGTGGAGACTCCTGTCCACTGCATCTGATTGATCAAATCTACCACACTGCTCATTCCATTCTTCCTCAGATTAGCAACATCGACTTCTTTATTTCCACAAAGCTTCGTCTTCACAAAGGTAAACCTCTCCTGCTGCTCAGGAGTGAGAAACTCGGCGCTGTAGCCACCCAAACTGCCGGCGATGACTGGTGCGGCCATGGATTCAGGTGGGAAAGTCTCTGGAGGGTTGAAACGGAAGGGGAAGAGAAGGAATCCTCAAGAAATTTTGCGAGAAGGAGGAGGAAGGTTCAAATTTGCAGAGAGTTGAGATATGAGTTGTTAGGGCATCGGCTCATGCGACAGGATGAAAAGGGGAAAAGGTAGACGATGAGATACGAATCGTTCTGCCATTGATTTTATGAATAAATTAATGCGATGTGGAAAGTGAGGCGCCAAAAGGCGGTGGAAAATGACAAAAGGTGTTGACTATTCAAACCGACTTCAATGAGAGAGCGGTTACAAAGAATAATTTGAATTTCTTTTGCTTAATGCCATGGAGGGAAAAAGTACTTAATTCTGAAATTTAATGTGCCATTTGTAAGCAAACTTTTATCACAAATTGCACATGCCTAATTCCCTTCTAAGAGATGTGAATCTCTCTTCAGGTAAGGCTTTTGTGAAAATGTCTGCTAATTGGCCATTTGTATCAATAAAAGATATTTCAATATTTCCATTTGCAACATGATCACGAATAAAATGATATCTAACCTCAATATGTTTGGTCCTTGAGTGCTGAACTGGATTCTTGGTGAGATTAATGGCACTGGTGTTGTCACACAGCAGTGGGATGGATTTGATGTTTAATCCGAAATCTTCAAGTTGTTTCTTTATCCATAAGAGTTGTGTACAACAATTTCCAGCAGCTACGTACTCAGCTTCAGTAGTGGATAGTGCTACTGAATTTTGTTTCTTTGAAGACCAAGATATTAAACATCCTGCAAGAAATTGACAACCACCACTGGTGCTTTTTCTATCTAATTTGCATCCAGCATAGTCAGCATCAGAGTAACCTACTAAGTTAATTTCACAATGTTTTGGATACCATAGACCTAAGTCATGAGATCTTGCTAAATATCTAAATATTCTTTTCACCGAAATTAAATGTGATTCCTTAGGATCAGCTTGATATCTAGCACACATGCATACACTAAATAGTATATCTGGTCTACTAGCTGTTAAATAAAGTAGTGAACCAATCATACCTCTGTAGATCTTTTGATCTACTTTCTTACCATCTTTGTCACTGTCCATCCTTGTTGATGTGCTCATTGGTGTTGACAGTGGCTTGGTATTTTCGAATCCAAATTCTTTAAGAGTTCTTTTGTGTACTTTGCTTGACAGATGTGAGTTCCTTCCTTTCCTTGTTTGATTTGTAATCAAGGAAGTAATTAAGTTCTCCCATCATGCTCATTTCAAATTCTCCCTGCATCAACTTTTCAAACTACTTGCAAAGGGATTCATCAGTAGATCCAAAGATAATATCATTTACATAAATTTGGACTAATAGAATGTGTTTGACCTTTGACTTTATGAAAAGAGTACTATCTACTTGACCTCTATTGAAACCATGGTTTAAAAGAAAAGAGCTAAGCCTTTCTTTATTTCTTTTCCATCTGGCTTCTTGAATTCCTTGTTTCTTTTGAAGTGCCTTCTTCCAGATTGGAATTTCTTCTTCTTAGCCAAAATTCGCTATAATTTTCTAGATAGCATAGCTTCCTCATTTTTGCTATCTGCATCACTTTCACTTTCAGCTGAGCTTGCTTCTGGTGAATCTTCTTCAGCTTTTAAGGCGTTGGAGTGCTTCTTTCTGCTAGAGGACTCTCCTAGCCTTTCCATGTTGATCTCATGGGCCATGAGGGACCCAATCAGCTTTTCTATAGACATTCTTTTCAGGTCATTAGCTTCTTCAATAGCTGTGACCTTGGGTGTCCACGATGATGGCAAGGATCTAAGAATTTTCCTTACCATATCTGCAATCTCATACATCTTCCCTAGACTGGCTAAACCATTGGTGATATCAATGAATCTTCTAAACATTTGAGTGATTGACTCACCTGACTGCATCTGAAATCTTTCATACTAAGTGACAAGAATGTCGATTCTTGTCTCCTTTACTTTGTCTGTACCCTCATAAGTAATCCTAAGCTTTTCCCACATTTCCATCGAGGATTTGCAGGCTGACACTCGGTTGAATTCCTTTTACTCAGGCACAGCAAGGATGCTCTTAGCTTTGCAATTCAAGGAGATTTTCTTCCTGTCATCATCTGTCCATTGAGCTTTCTCATTTGTGACAACCAGGTCACCTTCTTCTACTATTGACCAAATTTGATAGTCATGGCATTGTAGAAAGTATTCCATTATGGTCTTCCATTAAGGATAATCTTCACCATCGAAGAGAGGGGGTCGGTTGACAGACTGACCTTCAAAGTTACCTTGGGCTGCCATGGATCTTTACTCTTCAGATCGTTGGATCCTTTCTTTGTCGAAGAGACTAGCTTTGATACCACTTGTTGCCCAGTTGACGAGCCCAGAGGGGGGGTGAATGGGTCTTTAAAAATTAATCTAGAAGATACCTGTAACTAAAAACATTCACACAAACGTTCTTCGAAGTAGGTTAGTGACAATTAGTTGAAATAACAAACACACAAAGAAGACAATCACACAACACAAGGTTTATCCTGGTTCGGACCTCCTTTCCTTAGGAGTCCTACGTCCAGTCCCTGAGCAACAACTCAGGATTTCACTAACTAGGGTACAGTCCCCCTAAAGACGCTACAACACCCAGCTCAGCTGGTCTTCCTTCACACCCGAAGGGAACAACACCCTGGATACCACACCAGGTCTTCCTTCACAACTGAAGGGAACAACACCCTGGATACCACCTGGTCTTCCTTCACAACCGAAGGGAACAACACAAAGAGAGTGAATGAAATTCAAGCCGCTAGATCAAGCTTTTGATAAGCAAGGATCTGAAGCAACTAGAACTGAGAGCAAAGAGATTTTAAACAAGGCACACTCTCAGAACTATACAGGCTCTCTCAAGATTTTCACAAACTAGTGGAGAGCAAAAGAGCAAAAGCTAAGTGGAATGAAGGTTCTTGGCTCTGGACTTTCTTTCGAAGAATTTGAATGCTTGAATGCACGATGTTTTTCTTCTGTTCTTCTGACTTGAATTTATATCTTCAATTTGAAATGTAGACGTTGAAGTGTCCGTTGTCTCTCTTTTGAGTAGTCTTTAGACTGAATGACAACTGGAGTCTTGGAAGCTTCCAGTCAACAGTCTTTTGATTACTTGAGCACGCAAAGAGATAGATCTTCAGAAATATCCGTTGGCTTCTATTTGTTTAACGTTGTACCATGAAGCTAGATCAGAGGTCTGCACAAATGTCAAACTCAAATAGCAGACAACTAAGCTGTCTCTGATGTCAGTCAACGTTAGTAGCAATAGACATGGAAATAGTAATGCCAAATAGCTTAAGTCTAAAGGACGTTATCAGAGTAGGCACGATAAAGGATGATATGGTCTGCATGCATGCAGAGATATGTTCAGATCTCATAAATGCAAAAGCGTCAGAGAGATGTCGACATGGACTTTGACTAGTCAACGCTTTTAAGATGAATAAGATATCAAGATATGAAATCGATGGCTATACGACTTATGAAATTGTTATGAGTCATAGCAAATCGTTATGTGACAGAAGATATATCATGAAGATTTAATGAATCGTTGCACAAAGCAAATTGATGTGTTTCTGAAGAAATCGATGTGAAATACTTAACAAATCATTATATAAAGCAAGTCGTTGTGAATTCTAAAGAAATCGTTATGAATACTTATCAAGTCGTTATGAACTCTAAAAAAATCGTTATGGTAACATGAAGTCGTTACAATAAGCAAGTCGTTGCGAGTTCTAAGAAGTCGTTACGGTAACTTATGAAATCGTTACACCAAGAAAGTCGTTGCGCTTTCTAAAGAAGTCGTTACGAGTTTCTAAAGAAATCGTTGTGACAACTTATAGAGTCGTTGCGACAGGCAAGTCGTTACGGACTCTAAAGAAATCGTTACGGTAACTTATAGAGTCGTTGTGACGAGCAAGTCGTTACGGGCTCTAAAGAAATCATTGCGACAACTTATAGAGTCGTTGCGACAGGCAAGTCGTTACGGGCTCTAAAGAAATTGTTACGGTAACTTATAAAGTCGTTGCGACAGGCAAGTCGTTACGGGCTCTAAAGAAATCGTTACGGTAACTTATAAAGTCGTTGTGACGAGCAAGTCGTTACGGGCTCTAAAGAAATCGTTACGGTAACTTATAGAATCATTGTGACGAGCAAGTCGTTACGGGATCTAAAGAAATTGTTGCGACAACTTATAGAGTCGTTGCAACAGGCAAGTCGTTACGGGCTCTAAGGAAATCGTTACGACAACTTATAGAGTCGTTGCGACAGGCAAGTCGTTACGGGCTCTAAAGAAATCATTGCAATAACTTATAGAGTCGCTGCGACAGGCAAGTCGTTACGGGCTCTAAAGAAATTGTTACGATAACTTATAAAGTCGTTGTGACATCGACTTGATTGAAATAACATGACTTTTCAGTCTTGTAAGGAAATCGTTGCGATCACTTATAGAATCGTTACGGCATCGATTTGTTTGAAACAACATGATTTTTCAGCCAGAAAGGAAATCGTTATGATAATTCTATTGAAAGTGATATGCTTATAAGGAAATCGTTATGGCCTTCAATAGAAGTTGATATGGACTTAGAGAAATATCATGTTGAAAAGATTAAGGCTTCAGAGAAGTAATGCATACCTTTATTGGCTTGTTTGACCTTGGTATTTTTCCTGTGCTTAAGACTTATGAAATATTCATTAGATATAATTGATAAACTTTTGTTTGGTTTTGTTAATCATCAAAATATATATGTAATTAATTAGAATTACATGGGGACAGACTGGTCATCATATGTGTGTAGCAACGATGTAATATAGCGGGAAGCAGATCTGGATCTATCTCCCCCCTGCAATTGCACATTAATTTTCTACATGAATTATATAACATAAATAACAAATATAATAAGTTAATTTGAAGTGATTAAGTTTACCCAGAAATCCAGCATGGCTGGTGTCCAACTGGCTGAGCCACCTCCTCCGCCGCTGGATGATGGCTCTCTACCTCTGTTGAAAAAATTAAGTACACTATTATTAAAAAATTGGAAGGTAAGAAACGTAGTAAAGTATGGAAACATGCATGTACCTACTGTTGAATGGGATGGGACAGGTGACGCTACTGGGCGGGAGTGGACCCTGCAAAATTATATGCACATTAGAAAAAATAAAGTTAATATGAATAGTAATATATAGAGTTTTGTGTTTGGGTACATATATATATACCTATCGCTGGGACAACCAGGGTAGTCGGGGAGGTGGACCCTGCAAAATTATATGCACGTTAGAAATATAAAGTTAATATGAACAGTAATATATAGAGTTTTATGTTTGGGTACATATATATATACCTATCGTCGGGACAACCTGCGAAGTCAGGGAGGCGGACCCTATAAAATTATATACACGTTAGAAAATATAAAGTTAATATACACAGTAAACTAAAAGAATAGAGTTGAGTACATATATACCTATCGGCGTAGACCCTCAGCCTATATGAGTAGAGGGTGCACCGGATGAGGTGGACCCCCTCCCACTATGTCCTCCACGCACCATATCTCTATTGAGAACAATAAAGATATAACATGTCATCAACACTCAAATTTGAAGTAGCTATTTAATAACATATAATTAGCAACAACACTCAGTTCATACAAAATTTTGTAATATTATCTATATTCATCATCAGATGCTGAAGATATGTCTAATTCAGTATCATCTTCGTCATCCTCTTCGTCCTCATCATCGGTCCACTCTTCCTCCTCATCAGACTCCACCTCTCGCTTAACAACATGATCGTCAAGGGCATTTGGGTCAACTTCTTCCTCTTCGTTATCCTTATATAAGCAAATTGGTTCATTTATATCATCTACATTGAACTATGTAGAAGGAGCCAACTCTCTTGTGTCACTCCGGTCTGATTGGAAAAAATTGTCATTAACATCTTCGAGCTCTATATCAGCCGGGAGAAGCTCATACTCAGGGAATAGCCTTGTTTTCACTATACAAGCAACCCACCAATCTCTCAATTTGAGAGAAGAATAGTTCGAATAATAAACTTGTTGAGCTTGTGCCGCCAAAATGAATGGCTCATACATACTCAACTTGGACTTATGTTTGACATCGACAATCCCATATGTTGTGTCATTACGAATAGAGGTCGGATCGAACCAATGACACTTGAAGAGAAATACATGGTTGCCTTGTCCCAAAAATTATGGTTCAATGACTTCTTCGAGAATGCCATAATACTCTACTTCATTTTCATTGTAGGCAGTTCTCTTCACACATACGCCGCTGTTCATCGTAGACTTATTCTGTCCATAATCTCTCGTGTGAAATCGGTATCCATTCACAATGTAGTCTGGATAGACACATACAATCTTCGAGGGCCCATAACTGATCTCTTGTACTCTTGAATCAGTAATAAAGTCTTGTTCAACCTATGTAAAAAAAAGGGACAAACAATGACAACTATGAACAACTTATGCATAAGAACATAACACTTATGCATCAAAATATTTAGACACTTACTCGATATCTTAACCAAGTAGCAAAAGACTTCTCCCATTCCTTTTTAACCTGTACGTTAGTTAGACGTGGATTCTGTTGCAGTATGACTGAGTCAAACTCTCTACAATGAAAATGCAACACAACCTCTAAGTTCTGCGATTTGAAAACAAATGAGGTACATACATAAAGACATTAGCGTTGAGGGCTTACTCAATGTAAGGGTCTAGTTCTATGCAATTCATGAAGATGTAAATCTCCGCAGCTACCAACTCTCTGTCTTCGAGTGCGCGAGTAGAAGAATATCTGAATGCTCGTCCAGGACACTTGAATATAGAGAGTTAGTCAGACACATTAGAATCTCCACCATCATCATTACGTGGAGGTTGAGTGCGTCGAATTCGTATTTCCGTGTCAAAGTACATCAAACAAAAGTTCGATATCTCTTCAATAAGGTACGCCTGGGTAATGGAGCCCTCAACTTGTGCTTTGTTGCAGACCTTCATCTTAAGATCGTGCATTCACCTATGACAACAATTCAAATGAAACGTATGAAATATAAAAGATCATCATAATGTGAATAAATTAAGACATAGGAATATACCTCTCAAACGGATACATCCATCGAAATTGTACTGGTCCTCCGACTCTAGCCTTATATGGCAAATGGATGATCAGGTGATCCATTAAATCGAAGAATGCTGGAGGAAATATCTTCTCTAATTTACAGACTATCTGTACTATATTTTGCTAGATATTTTGCAAGTCATGAAGTCTGAATTTTAATGCATATAAAATCATGAAGAATTGACTCAGCTCGGTCATTGCTCCACATATCTGCTTCGACAACAACTCTCGAAAAGCAATTGGAATCAATCTTTGCATGAAAACATGATAGTCATGACTCTTCATTCCGTATATTTTCCCCTCGTTGACATTTACACAACGGGCAATATTCGAGACATATCCATATGGAAATCTCAATTGCTTCAACCATTGACACACTTCTTTAATCTGTCTGGCCCCAAGCACGTATGAAGATTTAGGTTGAACCAATTTTCCTCTAACATGCTGCAGTTCTAGTTCTGGACGTCTTCAAAGAACTTTCAAATCCGTTCGTGCCTTGACGTTATCTTTTGTTTTGCCTTTGACGTCCATAATTGTGTTGAACACATTGTCAAAAACATTCTTCTCTATATGCATGACATCTAGGTTATGCCGTATCAAAAGTGTTGACCAATAAGACAATTCCCAAAAGAAACTTTGCTTCACCCAATTGTGATCCTTCCCAAACCCTGGGATTTGTCGGGTACTACCAGCCAGTTGTGATACAGTCGGTAAGTTCTGGACCCACCTCGCCATGTTTCCACCAGACACTCATTCCATATCTACATCATCCAATTCAATTATATTTTTCATAAATGAATCCTTTTGTGTTCGGAAAGGATGGTCACTTGGTTGAAACCGACGATGATAATCAAACCAACATGCTTTCCCCCCAGATTTCAACACGAATGATTTTGAATCCTCCATACAATAAGGACATACCAACCTCCCATGTGTGCTCTAGCCAGATAGCATGCCGTACGCTAGAAAGTCACTTATTGTCCACATTAATACAGCCTTAAAATTAAAATTCTATTTTTTGGATGCATCATAAGTGAGAACCCCATCTGACCATAACAATTTCAGCTCATCAATCAATGGTCTGAGATATATGTCTAAATTTTTTCATGGACTTTTGGACCAGGAATCAACAATGAAAGGAAGAGATTCTCACGCTTCATGCGCATGCCTAGCAGAAGGTTGTACGGTGTTAAAAATACTAGCCAACATAAGTAAGATGCCACCGTGCCTTCGAATGGATTGAAGCCATCCGTGCATAATCCCAGCCTCACGTTGCATGGATCCCTTGAGAAGGAAGGATGAGTACGGCTAAAATGAGCCCAAGCTTCGCCATTGGCAGGATGACTAATTTCACCATCATCACGACGGACTCTTTCCGCATGCCAAGTCATATGTCCAGCTGTCTTTGGAGACATGAACAACCGCTGCAATCTAGGTGTGATCGGAAAGTACCGTAGTGACTTATATGGAACATCCTTCTACTTTGACTTGTCTCCTCTCTTAGGCTTGAATCTATCATGCTTACAAATACAACATGATGTCTTATCTGCATCATCTTTGTAGTACAACATACAATGATTAGGACATACATCAATTTTCATAAATCCAAGCCCCAAATCATTTACCATCTTCTTCACGGTAAAAATCATCGGGCAACCTCTCTGATTGAGGAAGCATACTCTTGACGAGTAAGAGAGTCGATCAAAACATCTCTTGCTCATATGAAATTCAGACTTCAAATTCAGTAGCTGTGACACTACAGACAACCGTGTATGCTTCTCACAACCATCCCATAATGGCTCATCAGCATCTCGAAGTAACTGATAAAAATCTAAACTGTATTCTTCGGCACTTCTTCATTGTATTGGTCATTGTGAATATTGAACTCTGGACTAGAAGAATCGACAACCATGTCTACGTAAGTACTTGTGGAGGCAAAGTTGGCCGCTTCATACGACTGGATATTAAACTCACCATGAGATGACCATAACTCATAATGAGCAACAAATCCTCTCGTATACAAATGTTGCTGCACATCCCATGTCGATATCCACTTTCTGTTCTTACAAGCCGAACAGGGACATCGAATGTTACCCATCGGATCAAACTGCTACTGATGAATTCCTCATTGCAAATTGAATGAAACTGCCAACTCCATATTTAAACTCCTCTGTCACAACTCCATTAACTATTCCATGGTACATCCATGACCGATTCTCATACGACATTTTTCTTACACAGATTAAATGTCATCTCATGAGCATCACTAAAAATTGTATAACAACTTAAGAGATTCACCATAAAAACCTTTGTTGGCCATTTGTTGAGTTAAAACTCAACCCACCCTCACATCGTTCGAGTAAGTCAAAATGAATAGGTAGGACATATTAATTAGATTATCACTTTTTACCCATCCATGAATATTTGATCGCACTCAGGTGATCATTTACTATATGTTTGTACATTTTGCTGAAAATTTTGGCAGCATCTCCGCACACCTCTCTGATATACCAAAAATATTTATTGATTAAGAAATTTTCTTAAACACTTATTTCTAAGTGGCTAAGAAAATATTCAAAATCAATAAAGGTATACCAGAGAGGAGTGAGAAGAGGCAACCAAAATTTTCAACAACTGTACAAACACATATAGTAAATAACCACCCAACTGCGACCAAACATTCACAAACTGTCCAAAACGGGACAATTCAAGACTTTGAGTTAGATATACATGTTCTCATCATCGAAAATAAAACTCGTGTACATCAATCTCAAAGTCTTGAATGGGAAGGTTCATTGATATGGGCTTAACACGTTCTCGTTAGGTGTGTGCAGTGTTAAATTACTATACATGCATAGATAAAATTTAAAAACCACATAAATATGAAAGAAAAATGAAAAGAAAATATTACATGTGAACAAGTGCAATATTAAACCAAATTTACACATACATGTAAATGAATTACATTAAAGTAAGAAGTGCAATACTAATCACTAAACTGAAAAAAATAATTAAAAGAAATCCATATAATAGTGTCCTATTAATTAAGTTCGAATCAATGATCTAATGTCTAGAATGAAGAGTTTATACTAAATAAATTTTTTCCTAAATTGGGATAAATACTTCATTGATGTTTCCTTTTGGCTTCTTTACATCCCATGTTTCAATATGTAAGTATATGTGATTTTTGTTTATAGGAGTTGTTTGGGGTTAAAGGCCCATTTGTGTTGTTATGTCATGGAGCACACGTAACCCATTTAAATTGGGATGCACATTTCATTAGGGTTTGCATTGACTTATTTATACCCCATCTTACATTGCATAGGTACATGGGGTTTCTTATTGTCATGCTTGGAGTCAAAGCCCCATTTGCTTTGCTTTCCTCATATAAGTGATTATATTCGGTCTATTTTTCTTTTGACGATGATCCACTATCATAGCTGCATAATACTGATCAGAATCAGATTCTAGTTCTAAAGAGCAGTCCAATAAAAGAGCGGACTAATTGGACATGGTACAATTGTGACATAGAAAATTCGGAGATGATGGAAGTTTAAGGTTGAAGACTATTCTCAACCCAAATCATGAATGGAACCATTTCAGATTTGAAGTTGAATCAAATCGAGGATCATATAAACCGAATCGAACTAATTTGAACTTTTGGAATTGCTCACTATTTGGACATGAGTTCTTAAACTTGTCTTGTTATTTTGGTTTTATACTTTTAATCTTTTGACAAGTTAATATTTATAAATAAATCATCCTAGATTTAGAGAGTTGGAAATATTAAATTATTAGAAATATCAAATAAAAAATAAAAAAATAAAAGCAAAACTATCAGTGATTAATTAAATACATGTCTATAGGTAAGAAAATGACACACCTATAAACTAAAAAAAATTCATATCATACACCTCTATTCAACTTGAGAGCTGGAAAGTGAAAACCTCACATTCAAATAGGAAAAAAAAAATAGAGAGCTAGAAACCGCATAATACAACATCTAATAACACAATATCTAAATTTATTATCTGGATTTAGGCTCATGGACCACTTACATGCCACTTGATAAAAGTAAAATTCGGACTAAAAATACATAGAAAATATAAAAGGATACCTAATAGACATAGGCACATACTAGTGCGCTTAAATAAAGCCTTGGTACGTATCTAGACCAAAAGACACCACCAACCCAAAAATACATTGGCTCAAACATATGAAGAAGGCCCAACATGCTCCCACGTCAAAATGCACCTACTGCTCAAACTATAAGAGGAACTGTTCCCAAAAGACCTACACCACATCAGGCTTCTAATTATTCTAGTGCAGCCACTGTTACTCCTGCCTAATGCAAGAACCCAACTCTAGCATATTCAGTAACTTCTCTAGTTAGCCAAGTGCCCAATTGCCATGTACCTACTGTTCAAGTAAATCTCCTGACTTGGCTGATCCAATCTGGAATTGCATTGAGCATGCCCAATCCAGCTGCTCAAGCTGATCTGATGAACCTTGATCTTAAATCTCCAAAAGCTCTTGAAGCAGGGTGATGATATGGCACAAAACAATTAAATGGCAGATAAACTTTGCAACCATGCAAGATTTAACACATGTAGCATTCTTTGTGGAAAATGTATTTCAGGATATTCTCACATTTCCCAAATACTACGTACCAAAAACATTCATTAATAATTTGAATAAATTGTGAAATGCAGGTTCCCTCCCAAATCGACAGTCCCATGGAAAATATTGTACGGTAGGGGGGCCGTGGAGGGGGAAAGGGCTTCGGGAGGGGGTGTAGTACCCCGAAAAATTTATTAATTTGAAAATATAGATAAATTGAAATTTATCAATTAATAAATTCAAACTAGTTAAAAAGGTACGCATAATTATTGCATGTGTATAACCCATATAAAATTTTTGTAAAAATAATATTTATACTTTAAATAATGTTCTCTAATGACCCATCAAGAAATTTGGGCATAGAAAAATCATTTGGACAAAGTTTAAGAATTATGCGACTTATTATCGTAATTAAGGAATAAATCGGAGAACCAATATCACATGTACCAAAGTGAATTATAAATCAAAATAAACATATGGGTTGACATTAAACAATATGGGTTGACAACCATTATGAGAATTAGACCAACGGACAATTTTGGCTCATGAATAAATTCTCTAATAAAGGGATAAGGGTTTCCCTAAATGGTCCACACATGAAGTAATGGGCCAAAAGGCCAAGAGCCCATCTTGGGATGGAAACTAATTACGCTAAATTCGTACCAAAAATAGTAATAAATAGAAAAAGGCAAGATAAAGACTAAATGGGTTGTAATTATCCTAAAAAGGAGTCCTCATCCCATCCTAACCCAATGCCCACGAAATTAGACCTCTCATCAATCCTATTAGGTGGATAAATGCTAGGAAATAGGGAGATAAATGAGGAAATTTGGAGTTTGGATGGAGGAGAAGAGTTTTATGTAATTAGGACTCTTAAACAACCCAATACAACCCCAATTCGTCCCTAACAACCCCTAGAACATTACTGGAGCTCTGGAGAATGAGGAGAGGAGGCTGAGGACGAGGAGTAAGGAGAAGAAGGCTTGGAGCAAGGAGGATTACACCATCTTCTTCATCCTTAACCCTAGGATTTATTTACAGCGTGAAAAGATAGGCAATCTCTCAAGTTTAATCTAATTAAACTCGACCCAAGGTGGACCTTGATCCCCTCTATCAAAGCCCCATGTTTGCCCCAATTTTCCTTGCTCGATGGAAGAGTATTAAATGCCCTAATCTCTGTCATCATCATGTACCCGAACCTACTTGTTTGCTTCCAATCCATGTGTATACTTGATCCCATGTCTTGAAAATATTATCATAAATACTGCAAGATGTTAGGCTTCGAAGGATTCTATTTCCCCCAATTTTCATCATGCATCCTTTGCTGATTAAATCGAAATCCATGACTATGCATATTTTAGGTCACCGAAAAGTAACCTAATTAAAACATACCCATTACTTGTCTATTTTCTAATTACTCATGTGTAATGATACATCTACATGTCTACTTTCGTTTAAAACTAGTTTCATGATTTTTGGATGTTCCTATGATTTTATACGGATTTTTGAATGGCCCTGTATCATGCCATGGAAGGAAGGACCGATCCTGAAAAGGGTTGTTTCGCCCCTTCTGGGTTCGGGCCGCCCTTCTGAAATCTCAACGGCCCGACCCGTCACGATTTTCCTCGGCTCACTTAGATTGGCCTAGTTCAGCAGATGTTACCAGCTTCTATGTCACGACTTGTACCCGTCGCGATTTCAAAATGTCGGCCAGAACCCTAAATTGCTCATATACCTCTATTATTTATGACATATAACCCTTGTTTAACCTTAATTATGCACTATTATGAACAATATTGATCTGATTATTAATATTTGGTAATGATTACATGAAATTCATTAATTAAAAGCCATGTGCATGATTATTCATGCTCTCATGATTTCTTTACACTTGCACAACCTAAATATTAATTGTTTGCCATGAAACCCTATTAAATTACCCAATAATCTATCTGGTAATTAAGTGTAATTATTCACTTAATCTCCTAATTATTTTAATGACACTTGTCTTCATTTTATACGCGAGTTTTGCATACCGTTATCGCGTCCCTCTGCCTTCGAGCACTCGAGGCAAGACGGACACTTGTTTTTACACACTTCTTTCTTGACATGGACCACCTCTCAGTTGGGAATACCCCTGACTGGACCAGAGACTCCTTGTCAAGGCTTCCGTAAGTCTCCTTGGCTTTGGCGGACGTCCATTGCTGACGATCTAGTTGTACCCTTAAAACCCTTTACACCTTAGGGGTCAATATGATCCAACAGTCTTAGTGTGTTCTTTCTTACCTTGGGATCACACTGGACCTCTGGTCTGTGTTATGGCACGGCTAGTGGGCGGTTGTGACTTCTACCGGACTACCGACACCCGACCATGTGCTGTGCAACTGTCATTATCCGTTTACCATTGTTTTTACGAATATGACCCTATCTCATCTACTATCTTTGTACTCTCACCTGTTCATGTTCTCTCTGTACTCTCGTCTATTCGTCAATTACTCTCATCTATTCTTGGCACTCTATTTCGCCATTAAATTGATTATCTAAGATAAGAAACATGACTAATGCTAGGTAATAGGGCCCGATCTGGTCCTGGGGAGAGCTCCCGAAAAGTGCCATTTGCCTGTGAGAGTTAAAATAATCAGGGTGTGTACGACATGCACTCAGCGCCATTTAAACTATCAAGATTTAATCTATGACGATCAATCAATTACTATACTATATTCTCTCGATTGATAAAATAATCGACCAATAGTTTCACGCTATCGCGACTAGTGCACTTTTGTGCAACCATACACGCTATCTCATTATATGGCCAATCTTTTATCATGCTAGTTTTGTAATATTCTTTTTGAATGTATTATAGTTCTCTTGCTATCATGTGCAATGACTCTTTTGACTATACGTGATCATTTTCTCTAGTTATCCTGCTTTATAAGACATTAATCACTTAAAGTTTGCCTGTTTACATGAGATATTAAGTCCTACTGAGCGTTATCGCTCACCCTGCACTCTTGTTGTATGTGTTTTCAGGTAAGTCGGATGATGACCCTACACACACCAACGAGAATGGACTGGAGTGATGAGCGACCTGGAGTCATAGCGACAGAATGACCCTAGTATCATAGAGTGTAGATAAATATTTACTTAAATATCCTTTCCAATGTAATGATGTCTTCGAGCCCTATGTTTTGGCTCCGAATTAGTGGTTGTAATAGTTTATGTGATTTATCAATAAAATAAAGAGTTTGTTGCAAATATTGTTAATTAGCTGCTCTGATTATTGCGATTGTATGCGCAATTTACGTTACCATATACTTGCTCACGTCTCCCGATTTATTCCACTGCTAAATTGGAGGGGCGTGACAGGGGAGGTGGGGGCCCTGGAGGGGAAGGGGGAGGATCTGGGAGGGGGTGCAGTGGGGTGGGGGTCCGGTAGGGGGGTTGTGGAGGGGGAGGGGGCTTGGGAGGGGGAGTGGGGGCTTGGAGTGGAAGGGGGAGGATTCGGGAGGGCCGAGCAGGGGTGGGGGGCCGGGAGTGGGAGGGAATGGGGGTGGGAGTAGGGTCGTCAGGAGGGGGCTGGCAGGGGTGGGGGGCCAAGGATGGGAGGGGGAGGGGGCTGGTAGTGGGAGACGGTGGGGGTGGGGGTGGGGTTGCTGGGAGGGGGAGGGGGCTGGTAGTGGGAGACGGTGGGGGTGGGGGTGGGTTTTTCGGGAGGGGGCTGGCAGAGGTGGGGCCGTTGGAAGTGGGAGTGGGTGGGGGTCACGGGGAGGGGGAGGGGGCTGGTAGTGGGAGACGGTGGGGGTGGGGGTGGGGTTGCTGGGAGGGGGAGGGGGCTGGCAGTGGGAGACGATGGGGGTGGGGGTGGGGTTGCTGGGAGGGGGAGGGGGTCCCAAACTGACCTGCAATGGCGGAGGCGGTGGAGAGGGTTGCGGCAGCAGCGCGAGGTCGATGCGACAACACGGGGTCGCGACGGCGACCGTGCTCTATGCCGTAGAGAGAGAGAGAGAGAGAGAGAAGGTGGGATTTGGGAACGGGGGGGTGGGGGTGGGAGAAAAGTTAGAATTTTCCGACAAAATTATTTATGTCGAAAATTTCATCGGCATTACCAACGGAATTTTCGATGGATATATTTCCATCAAAAATATCGACCGAATTTTTGACAGAATATTTTTCGTCGGAAATTGAGACATATTTTTGACAGAAACATATCCATCAGAAAATCCGATGGTTTTACCAACGGTCGGTAAATCCGCTTTTCCTTGTAGTGTTTCTTTGCTGAATAGTTGTTGTGTGACATGAAAGTAAACTATAATACATACACGCAATGGAGAAATCAAATTTCAAATGTAGAATGAATGCCGTTAGTAATACAAAGGTGGAGATAAGAATAATTTATGTTAGTTATAAAAATAAATGCACATGAAGATTACTATAAAGACAATTTCTCCTACTATATATTGACGTGTAGATCTCTATTAACAAAGTTTGATTAGTAATTCAAATGTTTGTTTCTTAATTCAATGAAGCAGTTGAAAAACTATAATTTAACATCCATTTCAAAAATAGGCACCCATTTAATTCATGGGTAAAAATTACCATCCCTTAACATTGCATCACAAAGTAATAAGTGTTTTAAAATAATTATCTATATTCTGAGCAATATTGTTAACTGTTTCTTATTCTTTATGTTGTTTCAATACAATGGAAAGTAGAAACTAAAAACAAAATCTTAATTTCTCTAACTTCTAATAGTCGGAAAGAATGTCAAAATAATTATTATTTGTTCCAAGTTGATTTTGCATTAATGTAGTGACGAATTTTGTAGTGTTATACCCTTTAAGGAAATTTCACCCAATTATTTAATTAAACTATATATCCTATAGAGATTTGAAATTCTTCAACAATTTAAGATTGGATTAGCACCTCCATTTTCTTGCCATTTGGACCAACTTGCTATCCCTTTCAGCTTATAAATCTAGGGCCCTCGCCAAGCTTTCCTATCCAGGTCTTCCCACCAAACCTGCAGGGAGAGAAAGAAAAAAGATAGATAGATAGGTAAATAGATAGAGAGAGAGAGAGAGAGAGAGAGAGAGAGAGAGAGAGAGAGAGAGAGAGAGAGAGAGAGAGAGAGAGAGATGGAAGGAGGAGTTAACTCGTCGAATCCTTGGCAATCGAACTCAGGTATGATGGAGTCAAGAAGCAGGATGTTACCCTTTAATTTCTCTCCAAGAAGGGCTAAAACTTCTGTGCAGTCGTTTTGGTAGTCCCTTATATCTGTTTCCTTCTTTAGAGAAGATTTTCTCATGCGTGCTGGCCGGGTCTTGTTATACTTGACCTTTAATGAAGGTTACTTCCCATGTCTAGCTTCTTCCCTGTATGCGGTTGTTTAAGTGTTGTAGATCCCTCTAATGGGAGAATCCATATCAGCCGACACTAATTTTATAAGCTTGATGTGTTTATGATCTCATTATAGTTGGTTACTCACAAAGATCTCTCTGCTTCACTTGTTTCTTGTTGCTCCCCACGTCGAAGTCCTAAGGCTAGTAGTATGATCTTTATATAATATATGGATCGATCCTTTCTTTCGTTCCTACCTAGCAAGCTGCAGTTGTCATGGCAATCTCTTTCCAAACTCTTGCAGCTACGGGACTATCCAGGAAGGCCGTGGAGGTAGATGAGAGCAGCGATGACGACGTCGCTGGCAGTGACCACGTGCACGACGACATCGGTCAAAGCTCGACTTTACAAGGGGGTCCGGCTGCAGCGGCGGCGGCGGCGGCCACCAGGGAAGGTGGCTCTGGGAGCTCGATGAGGGAGCAAGACCGGCTGATGCCTGTAGCCAACATCATCCGCATCATGCGTAAGGTCCTCCCCACCCACGCCAAACTCTCCGACGAGGCCAAGGGTACCATCCAGCTGTGCGTCTCCCAGTTCATCGACCACGTCACCGCCCTGGCCAATGACCGCTGCCGCCAGGAGCAGCGCAAGACCGTCACCGCTGAGGACATGCTTTGGGCCATCGGTAAGCTCGGCCTCGATGAGTACGTCGAATACCTCAGCTTGTACCTGCACCGCTATCGCCTGCAAGAGGGGACCTACCGCCCAGCCCGCCGCGATCTGCTGTCCCAGGCTGCTCAGCCGGTCGTCACTACCCCTGCCGTGGGCCTCCAAGCGGCGCCGGGGCTCGTAATGGCCGCCCAAGGCTACCATGCAGGGTCCTTCTTTCCCACCGAGGGAGGAAGCGGCAGCGCTGTTGCGGTCGCTACCGCCGCCGCCGCGGCGGGTGGGGTGATGACGCCGGGGGATTACCAGAGGATTAACGGTGCGGGAACACAAGCTGGACCGTCCCAGCAGGCGCAGGGGCCTCCACATATGTTTGGATTCGATCCGTTTAATCGTTATAATTAGAGTCAGTTGATGAGTTTTTTGATGCACCTAGCTACCTGTTAGCTACCAAGAGATAATATTGGCCGGGCCGGGCTAGAGATTATTGGTCATTGTCTTGATGTCGGTACTATATGTGTACTTAAATTGTGTTTTTGATCTCGAGATCCTCTGTGTAATGTTCCTGGAATAATGTAATATTAGCCTACATGTCTTTCGTGTATATTAAAGTTTAGTGATCGATCGATACATTCAGGTACAATAACTTTACATTTTGTCGTACTATAGCATGAGATTTGTGGATGGGGATTGCTTAACACAGCACGTCACGTTTTGTCTGATTATTGAATAGGATTAGTACATTATTGTTGTTGACATTAAATTTTCAATACCAGGCAAAACGTTATCAAAAGTTTAAATAGTATTTAGCTTATAAGTATGCTTGTCAAGTGTTGAACGTATAAAATAAACTGATAGACAGACAACATGCATGTATCCGTATCGACCAGGCCCTCGCCCCTCGCATGGTCACACCTTGACCGATCAAATTTAACTCATGATTTTTAACTACCAAAAAAAAGAAAACTACTCATGATTTTGGGACTCAGTCATTTCAATTTTTTTTTTGACAATGAGGACTCAGTCATTTCAAAAATGACCCATCAATCCATCTGTGGTTGGGTTACATGTTCAACAATTTCAACGTTATACTACAGCAAATAGTCCAAAATAGATTCAGAAAGGTACCTCTTTATAGTTCAAAATTAACAAGAAACTTTGATCTTTAATGTGGAACCATGTAAATGGCAGCGCATAGAAGTTATACAAAATTCTCAAACATGAGGAAAAGAAAAGATTTAAGCACTCTTTCATTGCTATTCTGTGGTGGTTTATGCTGAATAGTTTATACATTTTGAAAGTTAAGTTTAGTGCCATGACAATCCATTGGAAGGAGATTGCTATGGCTTGTTCGCTCTAATATTGTAATCATACCAAAATCTAGCATCATCATATATAAGACTTTAAACATTTGTACTCTTAGAGATAACATAGTAGATCACAGCTACCACTTGTTGAAAAAATTGAGTTGCTACTATAAACTTTGTGGAGATCACTTGGTTTATGAAATTTGGCATCTCTAGTAGCAAGATTAATTCAGCCACTTTTACTTTTAGAGGTCATGTAATTAAATTCATATATTCTTACTGCAAGACTATTTAGATCTTCAAGTATATATGGTATCATAACTTAAGATTTAGGTCACTTGTAGTTGGTAAATGTTAATGCCAAGTATATTTTCCAGAGCTCACTTCAGGCATGGAATTTGACATTATTAATGACTAGATTTCAGTCACTTGAACTTTTAGAGATAACAATTCATGCCATATATTCCAATTTATCGCTGCCTCTAACAACATCAATGATAAGATTTGGGTTACTTGTTCAAACATTGCCAAATCCCGTTCTTGAATATAAAGATAGGATATCTAAGGCAATTAAAGATTCTTCTGAAAGCCTAAATTTATAGATACTGGAGGTCTTCTAGAATAATCCTTCAGTACTTTTAGTTTTTCTTTACATGAAATTATGTCTTAACTAAAAAGGTATGTGTCACAGGACATGAATAAATATTAATTTAAAACCATATAATTAAGTACCATTATATAACTTTAAAGAATGTTTCAGATTAAATTGAGGGATTTTTTACTGGTAAAGCATTACGAGTTGTATAATCATTTAATTTTATGTATTTTTGCTTATTTTTATGTTAATTTAAATAGCATTATAGATGAAATTAGCTAACCAAAGCCCGTTGACACGTGGGCCGGTCACTATGGTGACAGGCCAGACGCCAAAAGGAGACTAACCTATAGAAAAGTCTGGCACACCTCCTCGTGTTAATGGGCTAGAGCCAGAAGGTTCCTAGCTATATTGGGCCAGTTTTATTTTCTCTTTAAAAAAAAATTGATCCATTAATAACTCCAGTTCTTGACACTGAAATTGACACCAATGTGGCAGTATGTATTGAATTGACACTTCACACATGTCTATTAACATGTTAAATAATGACAAGAAATTGTTGTTAACATGTTATTTTCTTTTCAAAAAAATCAAAAATATTTCTTTTAATATCGATAAATTCTCAAAGTGACAGATTCCGAATTTTTACCGTCACTCTCCGTCTCCTCCCCCCCCCCGCCCAACCTCTCCTTGTGTTGGAGTATTGGAGTATTTACAAATTCTCCATTGTGTTGGTCTTGTAATTTTGCTATTCCTCCAGGCTCCAACCACCCGAGCATGGTTCCACAATCGCATCCCTCCAAATTCCTCCTGCAATGAAGAATCGAGGGATACTATTTTTTAGGAAAATAAGGTTTACATAAAACATTTTTTCCGAGAAAGATTTCCTAGGCAGAGGTGGGGAAACATTTTTCCGGAAAATATTTCCCCAAGGGGGGAGGTAGGGAAATAAAATAAAACCAAGGAAATTAATAAAGAATATTCTTACAAGATGGGAAAATAAAACATCAACTACCACTTCTCCAGACTGCAAACTATTGTAAAATCTCTAGAAATCTAGGGTTTGCAGAACCGCGGAAGCTGATGCCTTGGACTTGTATAAACGGTAATCTTACCGTCGATGAATATCCAATTTTATTATGTTCGTGACAAACTTTACATTGTCTTGATCAGGTGGGCAACTCAAATGAGGTTCTTGCACCAGACCTCCTTAGGATTCAAATTATCATAGAGAACCATTCAAATATTGGTTCAAACAACTGTTAAGACGTCGTGTATATATAATTGAGAAAGGCTTATTGCACTTTCACATTGCACTTTACTAGGCAACAAACCCATGTGGTATCCATGTCACATGGGTTTGTTGTCTAGTCACATTACACTTAAAGTGCAATGTGAAAGTACAATAAGTCTTTCTCTTATTAATTAGGTGACCTCCACTACTAGAAAAACAGCTTTTACTTACCTCGTAGACTAATTGTAGGTATAAAAGAATTTACCTATTCTATAAGCAAAAGTTTACTAACATTAAATATTAATAGTAGGTGTAAGTCCACTGGTCCCCCAAATTTTTTTCTCCCGCCCCCAAATTTTCTATCGGCGCCAAAACTCATGAGACAAATACATACACTTCTCTCATAGGAATATTATATAATAAATATATATTACCTCTCAACCAGATCAGAAACACTATTTGTATACCCCCATTCCCACTTCATCGCTTCGCTTTGAACTCCCTATGCGTCCCCCCACCCCAACCCCCAAGTTGCCTATAGTGCAGTTTGCAGCGATGGAAGTGCGGCAACTGCCGACTTGGCATGGCATGTGGATGACGACTGCATCCGCTTTTCCCCACAATAGGCGTGATGCGGTTGCACGGTCGTACGAAGCAGTCTCCCCCGTGCAGCGACATCACCTAACTGGCCATCGCCTAGCTGCCGAGGGCGCTTCACCCGCCTCTTGCTACTGCAGGCCTCCTCCTGTGATGGGCATCCCTACTGTGAGCCGCCTCTTGCGGTGTTGTATGGCCAAGGTGAGAGCTCATGTTTCATAGTCTCCTACTGTGTCAACAACCAAACTTGTTGTTACTGCCTTTTCCGATAATGACGGAACTTGTCGTCTATGAGGAGGGAATGGCCTGGTGGCCACTATAATGTGCCACCTGTCGATTCTGCCCAGAAAATCAAAGAGGCTGAGGCCTTTGCTCTCCTGAGCCTAAAATTAAATTAAGCAAGATGATTATGGAATTCCATTCTTAAATTCAATTTCACAGCTTGGTTATTTCTACTGTTTGTGATTCCTCTATCTTGGTGTATTTTCCTATTTTTGGTAATGGATGTTTCACACAGCCGAAGTAGATGGCTGCTGTAATTTTGTCAGGTCCGTGAAATAAGACTTGAACACTTGATGTTTTATTTTATAGTTAAAAACTCTATTGCACCTATCACATCAGTTATGTTTGCATATCTCTGAAGAGCTTTCTGTTGCATGATGAATTTAGTTTTAGTATTTTAGTTGTATATGGAAGGACGAATGTTGTTTTCATTTTATGGGCATCTTATTAAAGACTAAAGCAAATAGACACTTTGGGCATTTTCCATTCAATCAGTAGCAGGGGCCTGGGAGTTCGTGAGCAGGTTGTTAAATTATAAGTTCTCATTTTCCCAATTTTTGAATAGTGCATTCTTTCCTTTTACCTTCTTATGCATATTTATCTTGTTTTATAGTTTGTAGGTACTTGTTTATGATTATACATTGATAAACTTTAGTCGACTTGGTAGAAAATAGTACTTCATATAGTATGCTATAAGTTTATGAATATATTGTTGGATCAAGCCCCTACCGTTGCACCAAAGGCTCGAGCTGGTAGTGAAGGCGGACCGTATTTCCGTTATGGCAGCGCAGAACCCCATACTAAGTGGTGGGCGGACATGAGGGGCTTCGTACATGGCAGTTAGTCCCTGCGATGGGCTGTGTTGCCCAGCTAGCAAGCCCAGAGAGGGGGTGAATGGATTGCTAAAAATCTTTTTAGAATAAAGCCTGTAAACAAAAATACTTAACAGAAAAATACTAAGATCGATAGTTAGTGTTAGTGAGAGTGAAGACAAACAAGCAAACACACAACAACAGGATATTTTTATCCTGGTTTGGACCTCCTATCCTAAGGAGTCCTACGTCCAGTCCCCAAGCAACAACTTGAGATTTCACTAACTAAGGGTATTGTCCCCCTTAAGGACTCTTACACATCCAGCAGCCGTTGGCCTTCTCTTCTAACCCTGAAGAGGTACAAACCACCACCTGATACACATGTCTTCCTTCCTCAATGAAGGGAATAACAACCACCTGTTTCCAACAGGTCTTTTCTTCACAACCGAAGAGGAACACATAGAGAATGTGTAAAAGGCGAAAGGCCCCTAGACCAAGCTTACAACAGATTGCTTGATTTGAGGCAATGTCTGGGAGACAAAGATTTGCAACAAGAAATCTCTCAGAACTACAAAAGCTCTCCAAAGGCTAAGCAAATGAAAACGGAGAGTGAGAGCTAAAGGATTTGGAATGAAAAGAATGAGCTCTCTCTTTGCTGATGCTCGCAAGTTCTTAGTAGGTTAAAAATGTATCTCTTGTGTGTATCCGTCTCATATATTTATTCATGGAGTCAGCAGTCTTCTATATATCTTCTCTTGAAAAATATATCCGTTGAGGTGTTCATTGAAGTGTCCATTGTCTCTATGTTTGAAGCACGTTAGACTGTATAGCCCAGGGTGTGGAATAGGTAAGCCTGCAGTCATTTAATGCTCTGGAAGACACATGCGCAAGGAGAAGATTCATCCAGATATCTTTCACTTCAGATTATTCAACGTTGTAAGATTTGGTACTAGCAAAGACTTGCACATAATAAATGCCAAAACACAGATAGCTAGACTATCTCTAAGCTGTCAGTCAACATTAGAAGACATGCTATAAGAGTGTACACCAAAATAGAAATGCCATTCTATCACCCTGAAAAGTGTTTGCTATAGAAATATAGGTGTAGAAAGCACACAGATATACGACATGCAGAGATGTGTACAATCACAATAAATGTTACATGGTGCAAGATACAAAGATATACGCGGGAAGACTTGAACTTCACTGTGTTTGAAAATATGTTTGAATATCATAGAGAATAGATATTTTCAAATTTGTCTTGAATAATAAAAGTGTATGAAAATATATTCAAAATGTAATCGTTGTGAAGAGAGTTGATGTAAACGTGAAATCAATGATATATGCATAAATGAAATCCATGGTGAAATGAAATCGATGTGATTCATGTATATAAGGTGAAATCGTTGTTGATGATAAGGAAATCGTTGTGTTGATGAAATCGTTGTTCTACTTGTGAAATCGTTGTTTGAGCAAATCGTTGTTCAAGTAGAAGCAAGTCGTTGTTTGAGCAAATCGTTATTTAAGTGAATGCAAATCGTTGTTTGAAACCAAATCGTTGTTTAAGTGAAAGCAAATCGTTGTTTGCTATCAAATCGTTATTTAAGTAAAGGAAAATCGTTATTTTGACCAAATCGTTCTTTATGTGAGAGCAAATCGTTCAAGCGATCGAATCATTCTTTTAAGAGATAGTGAATCATTACACCGATTGAATCGTTGTTTGACTTATCGAATCGTTATAGAGATCAAATCGTTGTTTAACTTAGCGAATCATTACAGCGATCAAATCGTTGTTTTATTTTACGGATCGTTGTAGCGATGGAAATTGTTATTTTACTTATCAAATCATTGTAGCGATGGAAATCATTGTTTTACTTATCAAATCGTTGTAGCGATGGAAATCGTTGCTTTACTTATCAAATCGTTGTAGCGATGGAAAACGTTGTTTTACTTATCGAATCGTTATAGCGATCAAATCGTTGTTTAACTTAGCCAATCATTGTAGCGATGGAAATCGTTCTTTTACTTATGAAATCGTTATACTATACAGGAAATCGATGTGTAATTAGAAGAAATGCATGCTCTGAACTTTAAATGACAGTGAGAATAACTTACAGATTTCGCTTGATTTGTTTCTCATGGATGAACTTCAGAAAAAATTGTTAGAAAATATTTGTTAAGGTTTTGTTAATCACCAAAATTGTATATAATAAGTAAAATTATATGGGGATGGACTGATCATCAATCTCCCCCTTTTTGGTGATGACAAAACATAACATAAAAATGTAAAGTACTAAAACGAATTTAAATAAATTTATTGTCTATATTTAAGGAATGTATTTTAGAATATTATATTTTCTCCCCCTTTTTGTCATTAAGCAAAAAGGCATACAAAGTGACAAAGAAAGAAGAGAGAAAAGATAAATGGAAGGCAAAAGAACCACTATATTGATTACTGAGGAGGTACAGAGATATAGAAGGCAGGTGACAAGAGAGAGGCATGGTGAGTGATGATGGGCAAAGCCTTGAGTTCCTGCTCTTCAAAATAGATTTGGAATGCACCCCAAGCTATAGTGTAGGAAGGCCCCATGACAGGAGCCATTCGCTGGATGTGGAGTTGCCTCTGAGCTTCCAGAAACTTGGCATATTCATCCTTGCCAAGAGACATCTTGTAGGAACTGGAGGTGCCAAAATTGGCATGCTGCAAAAACTAATCAATTGAAATGGGGTAGATGATCTTCTGCTTCTTCAGATCCTGTTTCATGGGTACATAAATCTTGTACCTCTCAACCTAAATAGCAAAGGGATCTTGAACAAGGTGAATGGAGTTCAGATCTAGAAACTCATCAGCAGATAAAGTGGGTTTGTTTGACCTGGCCAGAGAGAGATTTAGATTGAAAAGCTACTGAGCAGCTTGAGGGTAATGCCTTTCACATTCAGACAGGAGGGGAGCTAGCACATCAGATTTGATATGACCACTGTGATACTTCCTGAACAAGAATCTGTGGAATGCAAGGAGATTGCCCTTCTGGACTTGGATTCTACCCATGACTCTGGCAAACCTTTTGAAAATGATGGGACCCACTGCAGAGTCCACTACCAGGGAATGAAGGCTAGGTAGGAATACACTTTCTGGCATTTCAAAGTAGCAAAATCTACTTGGATAGAAGAGTTGATTGGATTTTCTGTTCTGAACAAAGCTAGGGCTCCTCTGAATTGGCCAAGCTGAACCTCTGGCAGGTTGTTGAGATATCTATAATCATTGAACATTTGGAAGTGCCGGATGAGCTTGATTTCCTTCTGGATGAATGGTACCCAGAAATTCTTATGATGAATAACAAACCACTCACTCAGTGTGAGAGGGTGTCCTCTGGGAGGAAATATGTCAGATTCAGCAAGAATGAATTTCTGTATAAGGACTGATGGCCCCGAGCCCACTGATCTTCAGTCTTAGACTCAGTCATGGAGAAAATTTTAGACTGATCAGCTTAGATAGAGGAGAAAGAGGGAGAACAAGTGTGAGGTGGTCGGTGAGGTTTTGGTGAGGGAGGCCACAAACTGTGGCAAAAGTGCATTTCTGCAGGAATTCAAAATAAATAGATCTCCTTCTATTTTCAACAGAAAGAGAGAACCAAAGGGGTGGAAAACGGGGTTCAGAGGAGAGGGCAAGGTCCTTTGAGACTTTCCTCTTTTTAGGAGTAGGACTAGAAGAGCCTATCCTGTGAACATGAGAGGACTAAGCGAAGAATTGCTTCTTAAAACTCATCTTTGATGTCCTCTATAACCACACCCGGAACTCGAGCACCCTCCAGAATGAGAGTTATGAATGAGGGTGAAGTGGGGGGATGAAGAGTAGAATAAGAGGTGGGACAGATGGTCTAGCAGTGGATGGACCAGATGATGAGGGTCCAGCTGAAGAAGATGATGCTGGAGGTGCCTAAAATGGGAGGAGGAGGAAGTAGGAGAAGAAGAGGAGTAGTAGGAAATGGTGCAGGTGAGAGGAGATGTGTTGGAAGGGGTGTTTGAAGGTGGCAGGGGCTGGAGGTGCAGTGGATGAAGAAGGTGGAGAAGGAGGAGCTGGAGTCTTAAGAGGTGAAGAGATAGGAGGCCCTAGGGGCACAACAACAGCTTCTACTGGATCTTCAACTCTGACTTACTCTGCTTCAGATTCCATTGGCCCTGATGGCCCAGACGCTTCCATCACTGGCCCTGCTGGCCCAGATTCTTCCACAACTAGCCCTCCCAGCCCAGATTTGTCCAAAGATGGCCCTGACTCCTCAACCAATGACCCTGGTGGCTAGATGACTTCTTCCTCGATTGGCCCTGATGGCCTTGACTCTTCAACACCATTTGGCTCTGATGGCCGAACTTCTTCTTCATTCCTTGGCCCTAGAGGCCTTGAACTACCCTCTGGCATGGGTTGAGTGGGAGTAGGAGGGGCAGGAATAGGCAATTGTACCCTCACAAAATCTAAAAGATATGAGATTAAGTTCTTTAGGCTTCCCAACTCACCCTTCATTTCTTGGAGCTCAACTTTCACTGCTCCAATCTCCTTGGCTCCTGTGCTTTGGATGACAAAGATAGAGGATACTTCTATTGTACTGAGCACAAGATCTCCTCATGTAAGGCCCTCGAATTTTATTGCATTATTGTATTGCATGTAAATAATTCATGTTGTGTATGTACGTATGTAACTATTTACGTAAGTACTAGTAGTATACTATTGCATGCATGTGTATAAAACTAAATGTAAATAGTGTATGAATGGTATGATGGTAGTGTGTACATGATAAGTATACATATGGCATGTTATAGGTGTAAATGTGCATGGTTTCTGCATGTTTTGGAGTTCTGGCCGAAGGCCAGATTGGCGTCAATATCAATGGACGCTTGTGTTGTGTAGGCGTCAACCCTATGGACGCCAACACTAAGTCCAGCGTCCAGCAATGTGGACGCCAACTTCTCTGACCGGCATGCGTTGCAGAGCCCAGAACTCGGGGGCAAGCAAGCCCAGCCATTGGGGAGAAGTCCCAACGGCTATCAGACCATCCCATCACCTCTCCGGGGTTCCCCAAACCCCTCTCTTATAAAACTAAACCCTTGCTGCACTAGAAACCTCTCTTGACTCTTTGCAAAGAGGAGAGAAAACCCTAGCTCGGATGTAAGGCCCTCGAATTTTCTGGATTATTGCATGTAAATAATTCGTGTCGTATATGTACGTATGTATGTATCTACGTATGTATTAGTGGTATACTTATATGTGTATGTGTATAGCTTAGGTATAAATAATGTATGTAATGCTTGATGGTAGTGTGTACTTGATAACGTACACATATAGCATGTGTATAGGTGTAAAAGGTGCATGATTTCTGCATGTTTTAGACTTCTGCCCGAAGGCCATATTGGCGTCAATAGTATGACGTCGATGGGGTATCAGCGTCCACCCATGGACGCCAACACTAATCCCAGCGTCTAACGATATGGACGCCAACTTCTCTGACCTGCATGCTGCAGAGCCATAAATTCCGGAAGCAAGGCAGCTCACCCATTGGAGAGATGTCCCCAACGGTCTGAAACCCATCTTGTCACCCCTGCATGGGAGAGAAGCCTCTCCATATGTCTAAACCGAATCTGCTTCCCCAAACCCTCTCTTCACCCTTTTGCAAGAGGAAAAGAAGAGAAGAAACCCTAGTTTTTGAACTGAGGAAAACCCCCACTTTGAAACCAAAATCCCTCAACCTGAAGATTGTTCCAGAGACCTACTGCTTCAAGGAGGTTGGAGATCGACGAGGAAGGCCTCCCCGACCTTGGAAGGCACTGGAGCTCGCTCAGGAACCCGGAGTCAAGCATTTCTAAGAGCTTCTTGGGACAGCCCAAGGAGAGCTTCACCGAGCCCTAGATCCCTTGGTGCATTTTCCTAAAGGCAAGTACCCCATTCATAACGTCCCCGTATGTGTCTAGGTGGTTTTACTATTTTTGTACATTTTCCCTCGTGTCCTAGACCCTCAGATTCACCCTATCTTGAGAGCTCGGGTCTGTGTTCTGCACAGACCTGCATTGACGGCAAAGTCCCTGGTCGCTAAGATCATGCTAGGCGTCCATCGACTATGACGTTGACTTGAATCAGCGGCCAGAGACCGCCGCCAAGTTCATCTGGACAGAACAGCAACCTGTTCTGCCCTCTATACGATTATTTTCGATATGTTTCACGATGAGGATATGTAAATCATTTATATGTATGTATAATGTTGAGGTGATGAATGTGGTGTGTGGATGGATGAGTGTGCATGGTGGTGAATGATAGAAGTTATTTTGTTCCATGAAATTACAAGCATGATTAGTTGTTAATCTTGTCAATCTACTGTTGCATGATTTAGGACTAGCCTGTATGCCCAAGTTTGTGAGGATCATGCATGTATGGATCAGCCTATTCTGAAATAGAGATTTTGCCATGCTTGTGTAAATATTAAAAGTGTTGTTTGGGGAAATAGAAATTGTGCATAAGTTATGATAAATCCTTGGTAAACAGGCATCGCCCCATAAATTGAGGAATAAATTCTGTAGCTCTATACATGTAGGGTTCAGACAGTAGCTCGCTAAAATTGTGATGTGTATAATTCCATATCAACTTGAATTACGAATGGCATGAAAAATGGATGTTTGATTTTCTGTAAATTCATTTTAACTTAGAAAAATCTGAAAAATTTCATGAAGGGTCCTAAACCCGAAATTAGTTTGTGATTAAAATTCAAGTCATTTGGACCAGAGCACGATGCCTTATGAAATTTTCCATGAAAAATGTGTGAATTGATGTATGTCATTGTAAAATGGTTGTCTTGTTTAATCAACTTGATTAGTGGGTTACCTGCTTGTTAATGTCTGAAATCTATAGTGTCATGTTAGGAAAATAGAGGCATGTGCATGTGAGTGAGAAAGTGAATGAAGTGAGAGTGATATGTGTCAAACCATGTGTAAAATCGGTAAAATGTGTAAATGTGTAACTGTGCCAAATGTGACACTGCTTCCGTAGAGGGCAGTGGAACCGTATCAGGAAAAGTCCCCTGAGAAAGTTCAATGTGTAAGTGACCCTAAGGGCATTAGGGGGAAATCCTGGAGGTGGACAAGTACCACTGGTTAGGGTGGAGACTTGTTCTCCCGGTCTGCGCAGTCCAAGAGTCGCCATTGTATTGCCTAGATGGCGTCTATGTGATGATGTGTTGTGTCCTTCTTGGTGGTTTGGACTATGTGTCACGACACCTAAATTGTGAATGTGTAAATGTGTATGTGTTCATGTGTTAATGTGTAAGTGAACAATGTGTAATGTGTATGTGTAAAGTGCAATTTAAGTGAATTGGAAATTTGTGTAAAGAAAATGTGAAACCAAAAATGTGAAGATATGATATTGTAATCCATGTTGTGACAATCTGAAACCATGCTAAATCAGTAGCTTCATTATGTTATGATCATGTTTACATGTACAAGTGTCTAGAACCCATGCTAGGGACAAATAAATGAGTATGTGTACACAATTCCATGTTCGGTTGTTCACATGTTGTGTCTTAAATAACATTGTAGCTCTCATGTGTAGGTTATGGTTACTAAAGCATGTGAAAACAGCAAGCTTAAGCATGTGAAAATGGTTATGTATATGTATAAGAACATGTAGATTCCATGCTAGTGTTCCCTCTCATGTACGCGCGGAATTCATGTTAATGGCTTTCATGTTTGGTAAAATGCAAAGTAGAATTTCATGAGTAGGAATGATTAGAGAGCATGTGTTAGGAAATTCATTTCGTTAAGGAAATCTGAAAGCATGTATCATGTGTTTACTGATAGAACTATCATGATAGATTGTTCATTTCAAGGTTTAAGCATGCTACATGTTGAGTCTTTTGCAATTGTGTGTGTAGAGCCTACTGTGACATGTACGTGTATGGTATGAGTAGTGTTACTTGCTGAGTCTTTTAGACTCACTACTTGCTTCGGCGTACAGGTGTAGTTGGTGACGTGGCACGTGGAGGAGACGGACTCCGAGCGCGGAGATTAGACTGTTGGAGCAGTTGTACCCTTGTGTTTTCATAGTATGTAAAAGTGACATTGTACTAGAACTATCATGAGAAAATTGTATAAGTGTGGACATCTATGTATTTAATTTTCAGCAATTTAAATCATGTGAACTTCTAAGTTCTTTAATGTTATTGCAATTTCATGTATGTTAAATGTGGATGATGAATGAATGAAGACAGTAGTTCTTTTTACTTCCGCTACTGTTCTGTATATTCGCGTGTATCTCAGCTGTTGTATCGTTGGGTAAATGTCCCACTGTGATGACGCTTGCTATACCGACGTGGGTTGGTATAACCGTACCGGTATAATGAGGGCCGTCACAGAGATTGGTATCAGAGCAACGGTTGAGATTGCACATGAATATACCAAGTCATCATCCCCATTGCATGCTAAGTATGTCCACATGTGTAGAAAACACTAATAAGAAGTGAAAGATAGATAAGAAAATGGTTAGAAAACTTAGTAACCTAGCTCTAATGGTGGCTGAAATTTATTACAGCCATGGCTTCGAGAGGTAGGCGTGGCGGAGCGTCGGCCCGTGAGGACGAGCCGCGACGTGACGAGCGGGCGGAGCAACAGGCCCCGGCACCGCCAGGTCCTGTACTTCCCCCACCGCCGCCTGTGGATTACGGAGTATTCATGCAAGGTCTGGTGCAAGCCATGCAGACGCAGGCTCATACCCAGGCAGCACTCCAGGCACAGTTGGAGGCTCAGGTTAGACTAATAAATGATTAATAGTCTGTTTTAAATTGCTTATGTGATATTATGTTGATTGTATATGCTTGATGTGTGATGTAGCAGGCTCAGGCACCAGCTCAGGACCATGGTGGACCTTCTACCATGGAGAGATTCAAGAGGATGACCCCACCCTCTTTTAAGGGGGAGAGTGATCCATTAATGGCAGAAAGTTGGTTAAGGGAGACAGAGAAAATCTTCCGAGCCATCAGGTGCCCTGATGAGGATAAGGTGACATTAGCCACCTACATGCTACAGGTAGGCTTTAATTTTGTATGTTTGTATGTTCTGCTTAAGTTAGAATTTGTTAGTTGGTGCTTATGAAGGTGTATTGCAGGAGAGAGCGGATGTATGGTGGTCCTCCCTACTACGTACACGCTTTGAGAGGAGAGCAGTAGTACGTGGCGTGGGACGCGTTCGTGAGGCTCTTTCGAGCCAAGTTCGTCCCAGAGCATATCCAGGACAAGATGGAGCAGGAATTTCTCTCCTGACGCAAGGCTCCATGACTGTGCTGGAATACGAGGCAAGGTTTTCTGAACTTTCTAAGTATGCACCGCATATCGTAGAGGATGAGCGCAGGAAGACGAAGAAATTCGTGATGGGACTCAAGCCATCACTGCGGACGAGACTCGTGGCGTTTGACCACCGCACGTTGGACGAGGCCCTCAGCGCTGCCTGCAGGCAGGAGGGAGAGATGGAGCAATATTGGAGGAAAAGAAGGCTTCGCAGAAGAGGCCAGCAGCGACATTCCAGCGGCAAGACAAGAAGAAAATGTGTACCAGACACCGCAGCGATCCGTGACAGTCAGCAGCTCTCAGGTACCTTCTGTACGTTCCCCTGGTGTGAAGAAAGAGTGTCCCCATTGCGGGAAGACACATGGTGGTTCCGAGTGTTGGTTGGTAGCGGGTAGATGCTTGAAGTGCGGGAGCAGCGACCACAAGATCAAAGATTGCCCAAGACTTCAACAGGGAGCTCAGCGTGGAGCGCCAGCCCCAGCAGTAGCGGCAGCCGCGCCAGCTACAGGAAGACCAGGAAGGCCTCGAGCCCCAGCTCGAGTGTTTGCTTTAGCTCGTGAGGACGCCGAGCAGGCGGAGCATGTCACCGAAGGTACGGTTTTGCTTTTAGGTGTGCACGCTCGGGTTTTGTTTGATACGGGTGCTACTCACTCGTTCATTTCCGAGCGGTTCGCTAGGCAGTTAGCCCTAGAGTCAGGCGTAGAGTCTGAGGATTTAGAGGTCCCTTTGTCTGTGCACACCCCTGCGGGTACGGTATCGACTAGGAAGTGCATTCCGTCGTTACCTGTGTGCATTGAGGATAGAATCCTAGATGGTGTTTCTTCTTGCTAAAGATGAAGGACTATGATGCTATTCTTGGTCTGGATTGGCTAGAGGAGCACTATGCATTAGTGGATTGTCGTCGGAAGAGGATCGTTTTCCGCATTCCTGGTGAGGATGAGTTCTCTCACCCCTTGCCAAGGAACTGGGCGGGAAAGATGGTCATCTCTGCCATGAAGGCGATGCGCATGGTAAACAAGGGTTGTGACGCTTTTCTTGCCAGCGTGGTGTTAGTGCCAGAGGCTGATGAGTCACTTACTCTTGCGGAGATTGAGGTAGTGCAGGATTTTCCAGACGTCTTTCCTGATGATTTGGGATTGCCACCGGATAGAGAGATAGAGTTTACCATAGAGTTGCTTCCGGGCACCTCTCCTATCTCGAAGGCTCCATATCGGATGGCACCTGCGGAGTTAGCCGAGTTGAGGAGGCAGTTGCAGGGTTGCTTGATAAGGGATTTATTCGCCCTAGTGTTTCCCCTTGGGGCGCACCTGTATTATTCGTCAAGAAGAAAGACGGGTCACTTAGGTTGTGCATTGACTATAGGAAGTTGAACCAAGTGACTGTGAAGAACAGGTATCCCTTACCTCGTATTGATGACTTGTTTGACCAGTTGCGAGATGCATCAGTCTTTTCTAAGATTGACTTGCGATCTGGTTATCATCAGTTGAGGATTCGGAGTGAGGATGTGTCCAAGACGGCATTTAGAACCCGTTATGGACATTATGAGTTCTTGGTCCTTCCTTTCGGATTGACCAATGCCCCTGCAGCGTTCATGGATCTCATGAACAGGGTGTTTAGGCCTTACTTAGATAGCTTTGTTGTGGTGTTTATTGACGATGTGTTGGTCTACTCTCCGGATGAGGCACGCACCGTCAGCATCTGAGGTTAGTGTTAGAGGTTCTTCGTGAGCACAAGCTGTATGCTAAATTCAGCAAGTGCGATTTTTGGTTGCGCGAGGTTCATTTCCTCGGGCATGTTATCTCCGGCGCTGGTGTTGCAGTTGATCCAGCGAAGGTCCAGGCAGTTATGGATTGGGAGGTTCCCAAGACCCTTCGGAGATTCGTAGTTTTATGGGTTAGCTGGTTACTATCGGCGATTCATTGAGGGTTTCTCATCCATCGCCGCCCCCTTGACAAAGCTGACCAGGAAGGGTGAGAAGTTCGTATGGTCTGAGGCATGTGAGCGTAGCTTCCAGCTATTGAAGGCTAAGCTTACTTCTGCTCCGGTATTGGTATTGCCTAGTGGTCTAGAGGGCTTTGCCATTTATACGGATGCGTCTCAGATTGGTTTGGGCTGTGTGCTCATGCAGCAAGAAAGGGTAGTGGCTTATGCTTCTCGTCAATTAAAGGAGCATGAGAAGAACTATCCGACTCATGACTTGGAGCTCGCAGCAGTGGTTCATGCACTAAAGATCTGGAGGCACTATCTTTATGGTGTCAGATTTGAGGTGTTTACCGACCACAAGAGCTTGAAGTATCTTTTCTCCCAAAAGGAATTAAACCTGAGGCAGAGAAGATGGATTGAGTTCTTGAAGGACTATGACTTCGACCTTCAGTATCACCCTGGGAAGGCGAATGTCGTAGCGGATGCGCTTAGTAGAAAGAGGTCTTCGCTCCAGCAGGATTGGAAGATGTTGGAGGATGCGGCGTACTCTATGACCGAGTTAGAGCCATCGCTGTGTCAGGATTTTGTAGCTCAGCTATCCCTTAGATCCTCGGTTTGGATGAGGTGATCGAGCAACAGGAAGCCGACCCTAGATTGTTAGAATTAGTGGGTAAGGCGGGCATTGCTCGTGATGAGGACGGTGTGATTAGATTTCAGCACCGTGTTTGTGTCCCTGATTTAGTAGATGTCGTGAGCATGTGTTAGCGGAGGCTCATAGATCGCGATTCTCTATTCATCCGGGTAACACTAAGATGTATCAAGACCTGAAGAGATCATTTTGGTGGTCCGCATGAAGAAGGATGTTGGGGATTATGTGTCTAGATGTCTAGTGTGTCAGCAAGTGAAGGCCGAGCGACAGCGACCATCTGGCCTTATGCAGAGGATGGATATATCACAGTGTGGAAATGGGAGCTGTCACTATGGACTTGTTTCGGGTTTGCCTCGATCTAGAAGGGGCAATGACTCGATTTGGGTAGTTGTAGATAGATTCTCGAAGACTGCTCATTTCTTGCCTATGAAGAAGAAGCAGTCAGTAGAGAGTTTAGCTAGATTGTATGTTAGTGGTATCATTAGATTGCATGGTGTACCGAAGTCGATCATTTCGGACCGAGATCCGAGATTACTTCGAGGTTGTGGAAGGGTCTTCAGGATGCTTTAGGTTCGGAGCTAAAGCTCAGTTCGGCGTTTCATCCCCAGACCGATGGACAGTCCGAGAGGACTATCCAGACGCTCGAGGATATGTTGAGAGCGTGTGTTCTGGATTGGAAGGATGATGGGAGCGTCATTTACCTCTTGTGGAGTTCGCATACAACAACAGCTTTCATGCGAGTATTGGTATGGCTCCATTCGAGGCGTTGTATGGTAGGCCCTGCAGATCTCCGTGTGTTGGGAGGAGACTGGTGATAGGCAGTTGATCGGACCGGAGTTAGTTCAGGAAACTTCGGATAAGATCCAGCTTATCAGGAAGAGGCTTGTTGCGGCACAGGATAGGCAGAAGAGTTATGCCGACAACAGGAGAAAGGATTTGGAGTTCGAGGTTGGCGATCATGTCTTCTTGAAGATATCGCCTACCGTGGGTGTTGTCAGATTTGGCAGGCATAGTAAGTTGAGCCCAGGTTCATTGGCCCATATGAGATTCTCAGACGTTTGGGCAGCGTGGCATATGAGCTAGCATTACCCCCAGCTTTGGCTAGCGTTCACCCGGTATTCCACGTATCTATGCTCAGGAAGTATGTCCGAGATCCGTCTCATGTGATTAGTCATGAGCCAGTGGAGTTCCAGCTAGATCTTTCGTATGTCGAGCAACCAGTAGCTATTCTTGACCGGAAGGTTCAGCATCTCCGGAACAAGAGTATTGCGTCGGTGAAGGTCCTATGGCAGAACTTCTCATGAGAGGAGGCTATGTGGGAGCTTGAGGATGCGATGAAGAAGAAGTATCCCCTTTTGTTTGAGTAGTGTCGTTCTAACTTCGAGGACGAAGTTTTTTTAAGGGGGAGAGGGTGTAAGGCCCTCGAATTTTTGGATTATTGCATGTAAATAATTCGTGTGTATATGTACGTATGTATGTATCTACGTATGTATTAGTGGTATACTTATATGTGTATGTGTATAGCTTAGGTATAATAATGTATGTAATGCTTGATGGTAGTGTGTACATGATAACGTACATACATATAGCATGTGTATAGGTGTAAAAGGTGCATGGTTTCTGCATGTTTTAGACTTCTGCCGAAGGCCATATTGGCGTCAATAGCATGACGTCGATGGGGTGTCAGCGTCCACCCATGGACGCCAACACTAATCCAACGTCTAACGATGTGGACGCCAACTTCTCTGGCCTGCATGCGCGCAGAGCCGGAAATTCCGGAAGCAAGGCAGCTCACCCATTGGGGAGATGTTCCCCAACGGTTGAAACCATCTTGTCACCCATGCGTGGGAGAGAAGCCTCTCCATATGTCTAAACCGAATCTGCTTCCCAACCCCTCTCTTCACCCTTTTGCAAGAGAGAAGAAAGAAGAAGAAACCCTAGTTTCTGAACTGAGGAAAACCCCCACTTTGGAACCCAAAATCCCTCAACCTGAAGATTGTTCTGGATCTGCTGCTTCAAGGAGGTTGCTGGATCGACGAGGAAGGCCTCCCCGACCTTGGAAGGCACTGGAGCTCGCTCAGGAACCGGAGTCAAGCATTTCTAAGAGCTTCTTGGGACAGCCCAAGGAGAGCTTCACGAGCCCTAGATCCCTTGGTGCATTTTCCAAGGCAAGTACCCCATTCATAACGTCCCCTATGTGTCTAGGTTGGTTTTACTATTTTTGTACATTTTCCCTCGTGTCCTAGACCCTCAGATTCACCCTATCTTGAGAGCTCGGGTCTGTGTTCTGCACAGACCTGCATTGACGGCAAAGTCCCTGATCGCTAAGATCATGCTAGCGTCCATCGACTATGACGTTGACCTTGAATCACGGCCAGAGACCGCCGCCAAGTTCATCTGGACAGAACAAAACCTGTTCTGCCCTCCTATACGATTATTTTCGATATGTTTCACGATGAGGATATACTGTAAATCATTTATATGTATGTATAATGTTGAGGTGATGAATGTGGTGTGTGGATGGATGAGTGTGCATGGTGGTGAATGATAGAAGTTATTTTGTTCCATGAAATTACAAGCATGATTAGTTGTTAATCTTGTCAATCTACTGTTGCATGATTTAGGACTAGCCTGTATGCCCAAGTTTTGAGGATCATGCATGTATGGATCAGCCCTATTCTGAAATTTGAGATTTTGCCATGCTTGTGTAAATTATTGAAAGTGTTGTTTGGGAAATAGAATTGTGCATAAGTTATGATAAATCCTTGGTAAACCAGGCATCGCCCCATAAATTGAGGAATAAATTCTGTAGCTCTATACATGTAGGGTTCAGACAGTAGCTTGCTAAAATTGTGACTTGTGTATAATTCCATATCGACTTGAATTACGAATGGCATGAAAAATGGATTTTTGATTTTCTGTAAATTCATTTTAACTTAGAAAAATCTGAAAAATTTCATGAGGGTCCTAAACCCGAAATTAGTTTGTGATTAAAATTTCAGGTCATTTGGACCAGAGCACGATGCCTTATGAATTTTCCATGAAAAATGTGAAATTGATGTATGTCATTGTAAAATGAGTTGATTCTTGTTTAATCCAACTTGATTAGTGGATTACCTGCTTGTAATGTCTGAAATCTGTGTGTGCATGTTAGGAAAACAGAGCATGTGCATGTGAGTGAGAAAGTGAATGAAGTGGAGTGACATGTGTCAACCATGTGTAAAATCGGTAAAAATGTGTAAGTGTAACTGTGCCAAATGTGACACTGCTTCCGTAGAGGGCAGTGGAACCGTATCAGGAAAAGTCCCCCTGAGAAAGTTCAATGTGTAAGTGACCCTAAGGGCATTAGGGGGAAATCCTGGAGGTGGAAAAGTACCACTGGTTAGGGTGGAGACTTGTTTCCCCGGTCTGCGCAGTCCAAGAGTCGCCATTGTATTGCCTAGATGGCGTCTATGTGATGTGATGTGTTATTTCCTTCTTTGGTGGTTTGGACTATTGTCACGGCACCTAAATTGTGAATGTGTAAATGTGTATGTGTTCATGTGTTAATGTGTAAGTGAACAATGTGTAATGTGTATGTGTAAAGTGCAATTTAAGTGAATTGGAATTTGTGTAAAGAAAATGTGAAACCAAAATGTGAAGATATGATTGTAATCCATGTTGTGACAAATTTGAAACCATGCTAATCAGTAGCTTCATTATGTTATGATCATGTTTACATGTACAAGTGTCTAGAACCCATGCTAGGGACAATAAATGAGTATGTGTACACAATTCCATGTTCGGTTGTTCACATGTTGTGTCTTAAATAACATTGTAGCTCTCATGTGTAGGTTATGGTTACTAAAGCATGTAAAACCAGCAAGCTTAAGCATGTGAAAATGGTTATGTATATGTATAAGAACATGTAGATTCATGCTAGTTGTGTTCCCTCTCATGTACGCGTGAAATTCATGTTAATCTTTCATGTTTTGGTTAAAATGCAAATAGAATTTCATGAGTAGGAATGATTAGAGAGCATGTGTTAGGAAATTCATTTTGTTAAGGAAATCTGAAAGCATGTATCATGTGTTTACTGATAGAACTATCATGATAGATTGTTCATTTCAAGGTTTAAGCATGCCCACTGTGACATGTACGTGTATGGTATGGTAGTGTTACTTGCTGAGTCTTTTAGACTCACTACTTGCTTCGGCGTACAGGTGTAGTTGGTGACGTGGCACCGTTGGAGGAGACGGACTCCGAGCGCAGAGATTAGACTGTTGGAGCATTGTACCCTTTTGTGTTTTCATAGTATGTAAAAGTGACATTGTACTAGACTATCATGAGAAAATTGTATAAGTGTGGACATCTGTGTATTTAATTTTCAGCAATTTAAATCATGTGAACTTCTAAGTTCTTTAATGTTATTGCAATTTCATGTATGTTAATTGGATGATGAATGAATGAAGACAGTAGTTCTTTTACTTCCGCTACTCTGTTCGTATATTCCGTGTATCTCAGTTGTTCATATCGTTTGGGTAAATGTCCCACTGTGATGACGCTTGCTATACTGACGTGGGTTGGTATAACCGTACCGTATAATGAGGGCCGTCACATCGGAACTGCAGGACTGAACTTTGGAGGCTTCCAATCCAGCGATCCAAGGCTTCATCCGGCGTTCATTGCAACTGGAGGCTAGAGGGACCAAGGAGAAGGCTTCCCCACCCTGGCTTAGCACCTGCATGACAAGAACCCGGAGGAGTTGTGTTTTGGAGGCTTCTTGGGACAGCCCAAGGAGAGCTTCACCAAGCTTTGATCCCTTTGGAGTGTACCTAAAAGGCAAGTACCCTACCCATAGTGTTCATGTATGTGTCTAGGATGGTTTTACCTTTTTTTACATTTTCCCTCGTGTCCTAGACCCCCAAGTTCACCCATCTTTGGAGCTCGGTCTGTTCTGCACACCTGACATTAACGGCAATATCCCTTGCCACTAAGATCATGCTTAGCGTCCACGATTTTGCCGTTGACATTAAATTAGCGCCAGAGACCGCCGCCAAGTTCATCTGAGCAGAACACAAGCTGTTCTGCCCTTCTATATGATTAATTTCGACGTGTTTTGTGATAGGATATAATGTAACTCTTATATACTATGTACACTAGCTAATGTGATGAATGGGAGAATGAATGTACATCTATTTTGTGGGTGTTGAGTTTAATTGTTTATCTAATGTGTATGCGAAAAGAATGGCCATGTGTATTCACCATGATCCTAATGATCAGTGGCAAAGTTTTGTTGCCCAATTTGTTAGACCATGTATGCATGTCTATCTGTGCTCTGAGTTTCTGACATTTTTCCCATACTTGTATGATTATTTAAAAAATTCTGTTTTGGGAAAATAGAATCATGCGTAGGTCATGTAAATCAGTAAAATTGCGAGTTGCTCGATAAATTCGGAAAAATTCTGTGACCCTATGCTAGGGCTCAGACAGTGGGTTGTTAAAACTTGTGATTGTTATTCAACTCCATGCTAACTTAATTTGTGAATAGCAGTGTGAATTTGATGTAGATTTTCTGTAATTACGTTTTTGGTTAGAAAAATCTGAAAATTTGTGGTGGGATCCTAACCGAAATCAGCTAGTGGTTAAAATTTCAGGTCATTTGGACCAGTATATGATGCAATATGAATTTTCTTGTAAAAATGTGAAACTAATGCATGCCTTTGTAAATGATTTGATTTTGTATATAGCAACCTGATTAGTGAATTTTCCTGAGCTAAACTTCTGTAATTGTAGTGCCATGTTAGGAAAAATAGAGAAGTGTGCATGTGAGTGAGAAAGTGAATGAAATGAGAGTGACATGTATAACCTATGTGTTAAAATCGGTAAAAATGTGTAATGTGTAACTTGTGCAAATGTGACACTGCTTCCGCAGAGGGCAGTGGAACCGTATCAGGGAAAAGTCCCCTGAGAAGGTTCAATGTGTAGTGACCCTAAGGGCATTAGGGGGAAATCCTGGAGGTGGACAAGTACCACTGGTTAGGGTGGAGACTTGTTCTCCCGGTCTGCGCAGTCCAAGAGTCGCCATTGTATTGCCTAGATGGCGTCTATGTGATGTGATGTGTTGTGTCCTTCTTTGGTGGTTTGGACTATGTGTCACGGCACTAAATGTGAATGTGTAATGTGTATGTGTGTCATGTGAAAAATGTGAATGTGAACAATGTGTAAAAGTGCATGTGTAAAGTGTGAAATATGCGAATTTGAAATTGTGTAAAAATGTGAAACCAAAATGTGAGGATGTGAGTTTGTAATCCATGTTATGACAATCTGAAATCATGCTGAAACAGTAGCTTTGCTATGTTATGATCATGTTTATGTATGCAAAATGCCTAGAATCCATGCTAGGTAATTGTTAAGCATATGTAAACAACTTCCATACTTATTGTTCACATGTTGTGATTTAATCGTTGTTGTAGCTCTCATGTGTTAGATTATGGTTGCTAAAGCATGTAAAACCAGCAAGCTTAAAGTATGAAAAATGGTCATGTATATGCGTAGGAATATGTAGATTCCATGTTAGGTATGTTTCTTTCATGCATGTTCGGAAATGTATGTTAATGGCTTTCATGTCTAGTTGGTTGAAGGTAGATTTTATGTGAGAAATGAATAGAAAGCATGTGATAGGTGATTCTATTCTGCAAAGCTGAAAGCATAGTCTATGTGTTTAATTGTAGATTCACCATGATAGGGTGTAAATTTAATGTCAAGCATGCTATATGTGTGTCTTGGAACGTGTATGTAGAACCTACTATGATATGTGCATGTACGATATGTGTAGAATACTGCTGAGTCTTTTAGACTCACTACTGCTTCGGCGTACAGGTGTAGTTGGTGACGAGACACAGTGGAGGAGTGTTGGAGACCGACTCTGAGCGCGGAGATTAGAGCGTTGCTAGAGTACTCGTTACTTTTTGATTTGCATGTATGTAAATTGAACATTGTACTATCTTATCATGGGAAGAATGTATAAGTGTGGACATTTATGTATTTAATTTTCAGCAATTTGAATTATGTGGACTTTTAGTTCTTAAATGTTATAAATCATGTATGTTAAATGTGGATGATGAATGATGAGACAGTGGTTCTTTTACTTCCGCTACTCTGTTCTTATATTCACGTGATCTCAGCTGAATGTCATTGTGGGTAAATGTCCCACTGTGATGACGCTTGCTATACCGACGTGGTTATAACAGTACCGGTATAATGAGGGTCGTCGCAGAGATTGGTATCAGAGAACCGGTTGAGATTGCACATGAATATAACAAGTCATCATCTTCATGCATGCTAGGAATGTCCACATGTGTAGAATTGATTAATAATGAATGAAAAGTAGATAAGAAAATGGTTAGAAAACATAGTAACCTAGCTCTAATGGTGGCTGAAATTTATTACAGCCATGGCTTCGAGAGGTAGGCGTGGGGCGGAGTGCCGGCCCGTGAGGACGAGCCGCGACGTGACGAGCGGCGGAGCAGCAGGCCCGGCACCGCAAGGTTCTGTACTTCCCCCACCGCCCACCTGTGGATTATGGAGTATTCATGCAAGGTCTGGTGCAAGCCATGCAGACGCAGGCTCATACCCAGGCAGCACTCCAGGCTCAGTTGGAGGCTCAGGTTAGACTAATAAAATGAATTATTAGCTGTTTTATTTGATTGTGCGATATTATGTTGATGTTGATATTGCTGTGATGTAGCAGGCTCAAGTACCAGCTCAGGACCATGGGGGACCTTCTACCTGGAGAGATTCAAGAGGATGCTGCCACCCTCTTTTAAGGGGGAGAGCGATCCGTTGTTGCTGAAAGCTGGATGAGGGAGATAGAAAAGATCTTCCGAGCCATCAAGTGTGCAGATGAGGATAAGGTACATTGGCCACCTACATGCTACAGGTATGCTTTAGTTTATATGCTTGTATGTTTGTTAAGCTAGATTTGTTTAGATGGTGCTTATGAGCGGTGTACTGCAGGAAAGAGCTGATGTGGTGGGCTTCATTGCTGCGTACCCGGTTTGAGGATGGAGCTATCGACGTTGCTTGGGACGAGTTCGTGAGGCTCTTCGGGCCAAGTTCGTCCCCGAGCATGTGCAAGATCGGATGGAGCAGGAATTCCTATCTTGGCTCAAGGCTCCATGACTGTGTTGGAATATGAGGCAAGATTTTCTGAAACTCTAAATATGCACCTCATATCGTGGCAGACGAGCGCAGGAAGACAAAGAAGTTCGTGAGGACTCAAGCCATCACTGCGGACGAGACTCGTGGCATTGACCACCGCACGTGGCGAGGCCCTCAGTGCTGCTTGTAGGCAGGAGGGAGAGATGGAGCAATACTGGAAGAAAAGAAAGCTTCACAAGAGAAGAGCTAGCAGCGACTTTCCAACGGCAAGACAAGAAGAAAGTAGTGTACCAGGCACCACAGTGATCCGTGACAGTCAGCAGTTCTCAGGTACCTTCTGTATGTTCCCCTGTGTGAAGAAAGAGTGTCCCCACTGTGGGAAGACACATGGTGGTACGTGAATGTTGGATGATTACGGGCAAGTGCTTGAAGTGCGGAGCGGCGACGACAAGATCAAGGATTGCCCAAGACTTCAGCAAGGAGTCCAGCGTGGTAGCGCCAGCCCAGCAGCGGCAGCAGCAGCGCCAGCTACAGGAAGAACAGAAGGCCTCGAGCCCCAGCCCGAGTGTTTGTTTTAGCTCGGGAGGACGCCGAGCAGGCGGGCCATGTCACCGAAGGTACGTTTTTACTTTTAGGTGTGCATGCTCGGGGTTTTGTTTGATATGGGTGCTACTCACTCGTTCATTCCGAGCGGTTCGCTAGGCATTAGCCCTAGGTCAGGTATAGAGTCTGAGGATTTAGAGGTCCTTTGGTTGTGCACACCCCTGCGGTACGGTATCGACTAGGAAGTGCATTCGTCTTTACCTGTGGCATTGAGGATAGAATCCTAGATGGGTGTTTCTTCTTGCTAAAGATGAAGGACTATGATGCTATTCTTGGTCTTGGATTGGCTAGAGGAGCACTATGCATTGTGATTGTCGCCGGAAGAGGATTGTTTTCCGCATTCCTGGTGAGGACGAGTTCTCTCATCCCTTGCCAAGGAACTTGGCTGGAAGTTAGTCATCTCTGCCATGAAGGCGATGCGCATGGTAACAAGGGTTGTGACGCTTTTCTTGCCAGCGTGGTATTAGTGCCAAGGCTGATGAGTCACCACTCTTGCAGAGATTGAGGTAGTGCAGGATTTTCCAGAACATCTTTCCTGATGATTTGTTTGGTTGCACCGGGAGGGAGAGATAAGAGTTTACCATAGGTTGCTAACTGGGCACCTCTCCTATCTCGAAGGCTCCATATCGGATGGCACCTGCGGAGTTAGCCGAGTTGAGGAGGCAGTTGCAAGAGTTGCTTGATAAGGGATTTATTCGCCCTAGTGTTTCCCCTTGGGGCGCGCTGTATTGTTCGTCAAGAAGAAAGATTGGTCCTTAGGCTATGCATCGACTACAGAAGTTGAACCAAGGGACTTGAAGAACAGGTATCCTTACCTCGTATGATGATTTGTTTGACCAGTTGCGGAGGCATCAGTCTTTTCCTAAGATTGACTTGCGATCTGGTTATCATCAGTTGAGGATTTCGGAGTGAGGATGTGTCCAAGACGGCATTTAGAACCCGTTATGGACATTATGAGTTTTTGGTCCTTCCTTTCGGATTGACCAATGCCCCTGCAGCGTTCATGGATCTCATGACAGGTGTTTAGTCCTTATCTAGTAGCTTATCGTGTGTTTATTGATGACGTGTTGGTCTACTCTCCGATGATGCCAGGCCACACAACCCGTCAACATTTGAGGTTAGTGTTAGAGGTTCTTCGTGAGCACAAGCTATACGCTAAGTTCAGCAAGTGCATTTTTGGTTGCGCGAGATTCATTCCTCGGGCATGTTATCTCTGGTGCTGGTGTACAGTGGATCCAGCAAGGTCCAGGCAGTTATGGATTGGGAGGTTCCCAAGACCCCTTCGGAGATTCGTATTTTATTGGTGTTAGCTAGTTACTATCGGCGATTTATTGAGGGATTTTCATCCATTGCCGCCCCTTTGACTCAGCTTACCAGAAAGGGAGTGAAGTTTGTTTGGTCCGAGAAGTTGAGAGTAGCTTTCAATTATTGAAGACTAAGCTCACCCAGCCCCAGTGTTAGTCTTACCGAGCGGTGTAGAGGGTTTTGCTATCTACACGGATGCGTCTCGGATTGGGTTAGGCTGTGTGCTATGCAGCAGGAAAGGGTAGTGGCTTATGCTTCTCGTCAGTTGAAGGAGCATGAGAGGAACTATCCGACTCATGACTTGGAGCTCGCAGCAGTGGTTCATGCACTAAAGATCTGGAGCACTATCTTTATGGTGTCAGATTTGAGGTGTTTACCGACAACAAGAGCTTAAAGTATCTTTTCTCCCAAAAGGAATTAAACCTGAGGCAGAGAGATGGATTGAGTTCTTGAAGGACTATGACTTCGACCTTCAGTATCACCCTGGAAAGGCGAATGTTGTAGCGGATGCGCTGAGTAGAAAGAGGCCATCTCTCCAAGGATTGGAAGATGTTGGAAGATGCGGCTTGCGTGTTGACTGAGTTAGAGCCGTCGCTATGTCAGGCTTTTGTAGTTCAGTTATCTCTTAGGTCCTCGGTTTTGGATGAGGTGATCGAGCAACAGGGAGCCGACCCTAGACTCTTAGAGTTAGTGGGCAAGGCAGGCATTGCTCGTGATGAGGACGGTGTGATTAGATTTCAGCACCGTGTTTATGTCCCCGATTTTGTAGATGTCCGTGAGCATGTGTTAGCGGAGGCTCATAGATCGCAATTCTCTATTCATCCGGGTAACACAAGATGTACCAGGATTTGAAGAGATCCTTTTGGTGGTCTGGCATGAAGAGGGACGTAGCGGATTATGTATCCCGGTGTTTAGTATGCCAGCAAGTGAAGGCCGAGCGACACGACCATCCGGCCTTATGCAAAGGATGGACATCCCAAGGTTGAAGTGGGAGCTGTCACTATGGACTTTGTTTCGGGTTTGCCTCGATCTAGAAGGGGCAATGACTCGATGTGGGTAGTTGTAGAATTCTCGAAGACTGCTCATTTCTTGCCTATGAAGAAGAAGAAGTCAGTAGAGAGTTTAGCTAGATTGTATGTTAGTAGTATCATTAGATTGCATGGTGTGCCGAAGTCGATCATTTCGGATCGAGATCCGATTTACTTCGAGGTTGTGGAAGGGTCTTCAGGATGCTTTAGGTTCGGAGCTAAAGCTCAGTTCGGCGTTTCATCCCCAGACTGATGGACAGTCCGAAAGGACTATCCAGACGCTCGAGGATATGTTGAGAGCGTGTGTGCTGGATTGGAAGGATGATTGGGAGCGTCATTTACCTCTTGAGCTCGCATACAACAACAGCTTTCCATGCGAGTATTGGTATGGCTCCATTTAAAGGCGTTGATGGTAGGGGCCTGCAGATCTCCGTTATGTTGGAGGAGACTGGTGATAGGCAGTTGATCGGTCCGGAGTTAGTTCAGAGACTTCGGATAAGTCCAGCTTATCAGAAGAGGCTTGTTGCGGCTCAGGATGGCAGAAGAGCTATGCCGACATAGGAGGAAGGATTTTGAGTTCGAGGTTGGCGATCATGTCTTCTTGAAGATGTCGCCTACTCGAGGTGTTGTCAGATTTAACAGGCATAGTAAGTTGAGCCCTAGGTTCATTGGCCCTATGAGATTCTCAGACGTTTGGGCAGCGTGGCATATGAGTAGCATTACCCCCAGCTTTGGCTAGCGTTCACCCTGTATTCCACGTATCTATGCTCAGGAAGTATGTCCGAGATCCATCTCATGTGATTATTCATGAGCCGTGGAGATTCAGCCAGATCTGTCGTATGTCGAGCAACCAGTAGCTATTCTTGACCGGAAGTTCAGCATCTCCGAAACAAAGTATTGCGTCGGTGAAAGTTCTATGGCGAAACTTCCACGAGAGGAGGCTACTTGGGAGCTTGAGGATGCGATGAAGAAGAAGTATCCTCTTTTGTTTGAGTAGTTTCGTTCTAACTTCGAGGACGAAGTTTCTTTTAAGGGGAGAGGGTGTAGGCCCTCGAATTTATTGCATATTATATTACATATAAATAATTCATGTTGTGTATGTACGTATGTCACTATTTACGTAAGTACTAGTAGTATACTATTGCATGCATGTGTATAAACTAAATGTAAATAGTGTATTAATGGTATGATGGTAGTGTGTACATGATAACGTATACATATGGCATGTATATAGTGTAAAATGTGCATGAATTTTGCATGTTTTGGAGTTCTGGCCGAAGGCCAGATTGGCGTCAATATCAATGGACGCTTGTGTTGTGTAGGCGTCAACCCTATGGACGCCAACACTAAGTCCAGCGTCCGCGATTTGGACGCCAACTTCTCTGACCTGCATGAGTTGCAGAGCCCCAGAACTCCAGGGGCAAGCAAGCCCAGCCATTTGGGGAGAAGTCCCCAACGGCTATCAGCCATCCCATCACCTCTCCGGGGTTCCCCAAACCCCTCTCCTATAAACTAAACCCTTGCTACACCAGAAACCTCTCTTGACTCTTTAAAAGAGGAGAGAAAACCCTAGCTCGGAACTGTGCAAGGACTGAACTTTGGAGGCTTCAATCCGGCGATCCAAGGCTTCATCCGGCGTTCTATTGCACTGGAGGCTAGAGGGAACCAAGGAGAAGGCTTTCCCACCACTGGCTTAGCACCTGCATCGACCAAGAACCCGGAGGAGTGGTGTTTTGGAGGCTTCTTGGGACAGCCCAAGGAGAGCTTCACCAAGCTTTTGATCCCTTTGGAGTGTACCTAAAAGGCAAGTACCCCCACCATAGTGTTTCATGTAGTGTCTAGGATGGTTTTACCATTTTTTATACATTTTCCCTCGTGTCCTAGACCCCCAGTTCACCCCATCTTTGGAGCTCGGGTCTGTGTTCTGCACAGACCTGACATAACTCAATATCCCTTGCCGCTAAATCATGCTTAGCGTCCGAGATTTGCCGTTGACATTGATTAGCGGCCAGAGACCGCCGCCAAGTTCATCTGAGCAGAACAGGAAGCTGTTCTGCCCTTCTATATGATTAATTTCAACGTGTTTTGTGATGAGGATATAATGTAACTCTTATATACTATGTACACTAGCTAATGTGATGAATGGGAGAATGAATGTACATCTATTTTGTGGGCAGTGAGTTTAATTGTTTATCTAATGTGTATGCGAAAGAATGGCCATGTGTATTCACCATGATCCTAATGAGCAGTGGCAAAGTTTTGTTGCCTAAAATTTGTTAGACCATGTATGCATGTTACTATCTGTGCTCTGAGTTTCTGACATTTTTCCCATGCTTGTATGCTTATTTAAAAAATTTTGTTTTTGGAAATAGAAATCATGCGTAGGTCATGTTAAATTCCAGTAAATTGCGAGTTGCTCGATAAATTCGGAACAAATTCTGTGACCTGTGCATTAGGGCTCAGACAGTGGGTTGTTAAAACTTGTGATTCTTATTCAACTCCATGCTAACTTAATTGTGAATAGCATGTAAATTTGATGTCAGATTTTCTGTAATTACGTTTTAGGTTAAAAAATCTGAAAATTTGCATGTGGGATCCTAAACCCGAAAATCAGGTAGTGGTTAAAATTTCAGGTCATTTGACCAGTATATGATGCAATATGAATTTTCCATGTAAATGTGAAACTAATGCATGCCTCCGTAAAATGATTTGATTTTGTATATAGCAACCTGATTAGTGAATTTTCCTGAGTGCTAAACTTCTGTAATTGTAGTGCCATGTTAGGAAAAACAGAGAGTGTGCATGTGAGTGAGAAAGTGAATGAAATGAGAGTGGCATGTATAAACCTATGTGTTAAAATCGGTAAACTTTGTAATGTGTGTACTTGTGCCAAATGTGACACTGCTTCCGCAGAGGGCAGTGGAACCGTATCAGGAAAAGTCCCCCTGAGAAGGTTCAATGTGTAGTGACCCTAAGGGCATTAGGGGAAATCCTGGAGGTGGGCAAGTACCACTGGTTAGGGTGGAGACTTGTTCTCCCGTCTGCGCAGTCCAAGAGTCGCCATTGTATTGCCTAGATGGCGTCTATGTGATGTTATGTGTTGTGTCCTTCTTTGGTGGTTTGGACTATGTGTCATGGCACTAATGTGAATGTGTAAATGTGTATTGTCATGTGAAAATGTGCATGTGAACAATGTGTAAAAGTGCATGTGTAAAGTGTGAAAGATGCGAATTTGAAATTGTGTAAAAATGTGAAACCAAAATGTGAGGATGTGAGCTTGTAATCCATGTTATGACAATCTGAAATCATGCTGAAACAGTAGCTTTGCTATGTTATGATCATGTTTATGTATGCAAAATGCCTAGAATCCATGCTAGGGGTAATTGTTGAGCATATGTAAACAACTTCCATACTTAATTGTTCACATGTTGTGATTTAAATTGTTGTCGTAGCTCTCATGTGTTAGATTATGGTTGCTAAAGCATGTAAAACCAGCAAGCTTAAAGTATGAAAAATGGTCATGTATATGCGTAGGAATGTGTAGATTCTATGTTAGGCATGTTTCCTTTCATATGTTCGGAATGTATGTTAATGGCTTTCATGTCTTAGTTGGTTGAAGGTAGATTTTTTGAGAAATGAATAGAAAGCATGTGATAGGTGATTCTATTCTGCAAATCTGAAAGCATAGTCCATGTGTTTAAATTTTTAGATTCACCATGATAGGTTGTAAAATTTAATGTCAAGCATGCTCTATGTTGTGTCTTGTGAACGTGTATGTAGAACCTACTATGATATGTGCATGTACGGTATGTGTAGAATTACTTTCAAGTCTTTTAGACTCACTACTTGCTTCAGCATACAGGTGTACTTGGTGCGAGACACTAGTGGAGGAGACGTTGAGACCGACTCTGAGCGCGGAGATTAGATCGTTGCTAGAGTACTTGTGACTTTTTGTGATTTGCATAGTATGTAAATTGAGCATTGTACTATCTTTATCATGGAAGAATGTATAAGTGTGGACATTTATGTATTTAATTTTCAGCAATTTGAATTATGTGACTTTTAGTTCTTTAAATGTTATCAAATCATGTATGTTAAATTGGATGATGATGAATGAAGACAGTGGTTCTTTTACTCCGCTACTCTGTTCTTATATTCACGTGTATCTCAGCTGAATGTCATTGTTGGGTAAATGTCCCACTTGTGATGACGCTCGCTATACCGACGTGGGTGGGTATAACCGTACCGGTATAATGAGGGTCGTCGCACCTCATGTGCATCTAATCTGCCTATGATAGGCTTCAAGTTTACTCTTAGCTTCTTCTTCTTGGATCTATGGTGTGCCTTGCTATTAGCAATGGAATCTTTGAGGCCACACCCTTGCCTTTAACTGCTGGGCCTCTAACAGGCTCCACAACATCATGATCATCTGAATTAGATGAACTTGCAATGAGACCTTCTTGATATTGATCAACAGGGGCATTCATTGTGGGCTCCCCGTGAATTTCTGCTTCCTTTTCAACCACATTCTCCCCCTGAGCTGGAGCATCCTTCTTTTGAACATCCGCTATGTGGCCGCGTGCCACATCTTCTGAAACAACTGCTCCATGGCCAACTTCCACACTAGCAATTTCAGCAGGAAAATTTGGAGGGATTTCTTCATGAATTTCTTCCTGCTCCTCTTGAATACTAGCGACAGTTTCCAACACTTCTTCAATTACAGATGCAAGAACTGTCGAGGGGGTCTCAACCTCAGATGGCTGCCCAACGGGCTCAATGTGCTCAGAATCAATCTGTTCTATTCTTCTAGCACTTGCCATTGGTTCTTCAATTATGGCTTCTTCTTCCTCTCTTGGACCACTGGAATTTCTGGGACTATAGGAGCTTCACCTATAATAGCCTCTCCTTCTGCCATGGAGGTCTTGGTCTAAACGCTCCCTACTAGTGAAAAACCACTCTTCTTTAGGTTCCTGGACCGAATAGGTTGGCACATCTTCTCTATCACTTCTCTGTTCAAATCAATATTATAATGCTTGAAAATTCTTGTCAATAAATAAGCATAAGGGAGAGATACATTCAGCTTGTTTTTCTTATCCCATATCATTTCTGCAGCAAATCTCATTCTTTCAACTATCACTTGAGCCATATTAATATCTTGATTTTGAATTGCCCAAAACATCATATCAGAATCGCTTTAGGGCAGTTGAAAAAGTGGCACTTCTTGGTACTAGAATCTGGCAGACTATGAAGTGAAGAATCCTATTGAACGCATTTAGCTGATTGATATCTATCCTTCCATCCTTTAATTTGTACTTTGTTCCAATAATGCCTAGCCCCTTGGCATGAATATCTACACTGTCTACCCCACTGCGACCAACAATAGACACACCAAAAGCCTCTCCAATAGAACATAGGTGATGTGGATAGGTGTACCTTTTACTGAGGAGGAGAGGGACTCATCTTCTTCTACCTTCAGGCATGTGTAGAACGCCTTGACTAGGTCCGATAGCTTGACTCAGAAACTGTGACCATTCTCGACCATTTCATCCTTTCTATGGCTTCCACGATATTATGCATCCCATTCTTCTCTAAATCCGCAATATCTACTGCCTGGTTGCCACACAGCTTGGTCTTTACTGCTGCGAACCTTTCCTGCTGCTCTACTATGAGGAAGGCGACACTGTATTCACAAACGGTGCCGGAACTCCCAGAAGCCGCCATGGAAATGAACAATGAAAGGTTCTGAAGGATCGTGGGAAGGAATAGAACAGAAGCCCTCAAGAAATCTTGGCGGGAACAGAGAGATTCTTTGAAATCACACAGAGAGAGGTTTGGAATCAATAGGGTTTTATCGCTCCAGGCAAGTCGAATGAGAAGAGAGAGGGAGATGAAATCGATAAGGCATGGATTTCGGGCCTTAACGGTAAGGCATAAAGGCGCTTTTGAAATGACAGAGCAATAAATGCGAATAACGACAAAAGAGGAGAGGATTACGCAAATAATAAAGAATGTACTTTGAAATGTTATGTCAACTTTATGTGCAAGAAATGAGGAATTTACTTAATTTTCAGCAGGAGGGATAAGTATTATTATGAAATTTCTTATTTCAGTTACGTACAGACATATCTATTACAAATTACACATGCCTAATTCCCTTCTAAGAGACATAAATCTCTCTTTAGTGTAAACTTTTGTAAAGATGTCTGCCAACGGATTTAGAGTATCTATGAAAGAAACATTTATATTTCCATTAGCTACATGATCTCTAATGAAATGATATCTAACCTCTATATGCTTCGTTCTTGAGTGCTGAACTGAATTTTTGGTGAGATTTATCACACTGTGTTGTCGCATAGTAATGGGATGGTCTTGATGTGCAATCCATAGTCTTCAAGCTGTTGTTTTATCCATAGGAGTTGAGTGCAACAGCTCCCAGTAGCTACATACTCAGCTTCAGCTGTTGATAGTGCTACTGAATTTTGCTTCTTTGAAAACCATGAAATCAAGCATCCTGCAAGAAATTGACAACTACCACTGATGCTCTTTCTATCTACCTTGCATCCAGCATAGTCAGTATCAGAATATCCAACTAAGCTAGTTTCACATGATTTTGGATACCACAGACCTAGATCATGAGTTTTAGCTAAATATCTAAAAATTCTTTTAACAAAAATTAAGTGGGATTCCTTAGGATCTGCCTGATATCTTGCACACATGCATACACTAAATAAAATATCAGGTCTACTAGCTGATAAGTATAGCAATGATCCTATCATACTTTTATAAAGTTTTTGATTAACCTTCTTACCTTCTTTATCACTGTCTAACCTGGTGGATGTGCTCATTGGAGTGGTCGGTGATTTTGCATTGTCAAACCCGAATTTCTTCAATAATTCTTTGGTATATTTTGCTTGACAAATATGTGTACCTTCTTTGCCTTGCTTGATTTGTAATCTTAGGAAGTAGTTGAGCTCACCCATCATGCTCATCTCGAATTCACCCTACATAAGCTTCTCAAAATACTTGCACAAGGATTCATCAGTAGATCCAAATATTATATCATCTACATAAATTTGCACAAGCAATATACTTTTGACTTTTGATTTAATAAGCATGTACTATCTACCCGTCCCCTGATAAAACCATGGTTTAACAAAAATACACTAAGTCTTTCATATCATACTCTAGTGCTTGCTTTAAACCATATAATGCTTTATGCAATTTAAAAACATGATTGAAAATCTGCATCATCAAAACCAGGAGGTTGTTCTACATAGACTTCCTCCTTTATGTATCAATTTAAAAATACAGATTTTACATCCATTTGAAAAAGTTTTAAATCCAATGCACATGCATAAGTGAGTAAAATTCGAATAGCCTCTAGTCTATCCACTGGTGCATAGGTTTCATCAAAATCTATGCCTTCCTCTTGGAATAGCCTTGAGCTACCAGTCTAGCCTTGTTTCTAGTGATAACAACACTAGCTTCATCCATTTGTTCCTGAACACCAATTTGGTGCCAATCATAGATGATCTGATGGTCTCGGAACAAGGGCCCAAACTTGGTTTCTCTTGACTGATTAAGTTCATCTTGCATGGCTAGAATCCAAGATTCATCAGACAGTGCTTCATTGACTGTCTTAGGCTAATTTGAGATACAAATGCTAAATAATCACAAGAGATAACATTACCTCTAGTTCTTACCCCAACCGATGGATCTCCAATGATGTTGTCCTTTGGGTGATCTTTCCTGTATCTCCATTCCTTTGGAAGATCATCATGTATAATTTCCTTTTGTTATAGTTCTTCCAAGGGTGGATCTTCATTATCCTTGATAGTTGTATCTTTCAGTTTCTTAGATAGATTTTCTGCATTTTTATCATCACTATCGACTTCCTTTCTCAAGAAAGAGTTAGACTCATCAAGATAACATGAACAATTTGTTCAATTAATAAACTTTGTTTATTAAAAACCCTATAGCCTTTGGTTTAGAGGCATACCCCATGAAGATACCTTCATCAGATTTAGAATCCAGTTTACTTATGTCTCTCTTACCATTATTGTGAATGAAGCATGGACATCCAAATGTTCTGAAGTGACTGATCTTGGGCTTCCTTCCCTTGTACAATTCATATGCGGTCTTCTTCAGGATTGGCTTGATCATAACTCTATTTATAATATAACAAGCTGTGTTGTATAGCTTCTGCCCAAAATATCTTGGAAGGTTGTATTCTGATACCATTGTTCTAGCATATCCAACAGTGTTCTATTCTTCCTCTCAGCTACTCCATTTTGCTGAGGTGTCCTTGGTGCTGAGAAGTTGTACTCTATTCCTTGATCATCATAAAATTCTGCAAACTTATCATTTTGGAATTCTCCTCCATGATCTGAACGAATGCTTATTATGCTGAACTTATTGTCCTTCTGAACTAGCTTACTGAACATCACAAAGCTTTCGAAAGTATCATGTTTATGCTCTAAGAAGAATACCCATGTAAATCTTGAATAGTCATCTACTATTACAAATCTAAAATTCTTTCCTCCCAGGCTAGTAGTTCTCATTGGTCGAAATAAATCCATATGATATAATTCCAGTGTTTGGAGGTAGTTACCTGTGACGGCCCTGGATATTTATGCCATTAAGGCACCATTTCCAGATCTGCCTCTCGCGAACGGACAGAAGTCTCGCAAGGATATCTCACATAAGTGTCCAGTAAGAATATAAAAGACAACTACACAGTATAAAACACAAGAAAGTACATGTGTTCATACCTGTATATAACAATTTATAATTGTCACATTACATTAATACATGTCTAATTAAAAAGTACAACTACCTTGGGCATACTTCGAGGGAGCACAAGCTCACACAACACTAATTACTACACTACTGCTGGTGGTACAAGTCTGACACAACATCTTCACAAGCCGAACCAACGGTAAGCCCTGAAAAGAACTGTAGGGGAGTGAGCTTCAACAAGTCACAGGCTCAGCAGGGGCTACCCATAACAACAACAAACCATGGACACCTCAACCCCAGAGGGTCTCATTGGCAACACCAATAGCCAAACCATTTCATGCTCACAACAATTGTAATTAAAGTACAATTAAATATAAACACCATAATCAAACATAACCTTGGAAGGTAAGAAGAAGCTACAGGACTAGTTCCACACCACTAGTCCACACAACAACTGAAACGCCTAAGCCTTAACCTCACAGGCAAACCATAATAAGAACTGGTCGCCCACGCTTTAAGCCATACATGCAAGTCATTGCCTAGGCTGCAAGCTTTCTAGGCGAACCTCAACCTCGTGGGTAATAGGACAGCTGACTAAGTGTTGGTCCATTAAACCGCAAACCACGATATACCAAAAGCTACACATATCAAATAACATGATCGGCTATAGCGGGCCAATCCATCACATACTAAAACCATACTCGAAAGCTTATCTAGAAGAAGGTAAAACACAACAAGTGGAAGGTCCCATCAGACGACCTCCACAGAACACAGCTCCACCAAACCACAGTTTGCCTAGACCACAAGCTTCATCGGCAAACTACTCACAAGGGTAACAGGATTGGCAACCACAAGCCAATCCATTTCATAATAAACCATAAACAAAGATCTACTTAAAACGGATAGGATACAACAAGTGGCAGGTCAACCACAAGACCTCCATGACACACGAGTACCTGAAAAGGTTGGTACACAATGTACCACCACAAAACTGCAAAGCAACCCACGAAGGGTACAAGTAGGTGATAAACACCACACAGAACCACAACTTTACTGTGCCATCACTTAGGCACACCACAAGCCACAACCGCAGTCACAATTGTGCCAACACCAGGGCACACCTCGAACGGGTCAAACCTCGACTACGAGTCACAAACTCATAAACCACAGCCAGTGGTAAAGTCTAGTCGGAAAGGTACGACACCACCACACGGGAACATACTACTGGCTGATCAGGCTAGTATCCAACCTGGACAACACAACACAAGAACAACCTCTCAGTCTCGCAGTCACGGACGAAAGGTCCAACTGCCGCTCCACGAGAACAAGTCAAACAACTGTGGAGACCAACCAACACCACACCTGCAGACACACAGCTGCAGGTCCATGCCTAGCATCTCTAGGGTCTCTAGCCGAGCACCCTAAAGTGAGGCACTGGAAAATAGGACTAGCTGGGAACCAATGTCGACTACTGGTGTCTGTACCCCCAACTACGAGCGCGCTACAAGCGACTACACACCCACAAACATAAGTCGCTGCCCTACTGTCGTCTTTCCCTCAGCCGGACGTACAACTCAAACACAGGAGTGAGGGTGTCCAGGACAGACGACACAGACCTCAACGGTACCACACTATATCGGGACAAACTCCGAGCACAACAAACACACGTGCCTGGCTCACAAAGAACCTGGGGTACCCGACTAGAGAGGCATTCCGGAATAGGCGCCGGACCACCACACTCGGCTAGCACAAACACGATATATACATAAACACTTTCTATTACCAATTACGGTACATATATTAGGAATAGCTTGTTCCAGTCACCTTGTGACTTACAAGCTAACCTACACAATCACACACATAACCATATTAATAATAACACCACAACCTGTCATCGTCACCTTCTGACAGTGAAAGTCACACTAAACACTGACCACGATAATCACATAATAATTATACTTACACTTTATTAATCATTCATCCAGGATAATTTACAAAAGATCCTAGAGGATCGAGGCTAGGTTCAGACGTGAACCTCATCGCCACAATACCACGAACTAACCACAATAATTAATATATAATGAACACAATAACATACGATGTGCCATGCACACACAAATCACAAGTACAACATCCAACCATGTAAACAGTAAGTGTATAATACACCAGCCAGGTGCACCACACGTTATTCACGTAAACAACATGTCCAACACATGGACAGCACGCTCCAAGACCACTACAGGTGCCATTGCACCACACATACTACGTAACACCAAACCGATTACGTACATAACACATTAACCACTTAAAACATGTCCACCTTGTGAGCAATACGCTCCATGAGCGTAACAAGTGCACTGGCTCCACCTATCATTGCCATGCACAACAAATACGAATAATCGAATAACTAAAACATTAAAAGCATGCATAACCAGACCTCTCAGCTGAGGTCGCGACAAGGGGCCAAGTCGCCTTCAGAATGCGACGCCCCAACCTATCGCAATGGGAAACCCTATCGCGACGGGTCGGCCTATCGCGACCATGTCGCGACGGCAAGGCCTGTCGCCTTCACAGGCGCAAACCCTAATCCGGGAGGAACTCCACGGATTACCATTCTAAAACATTCAAAACACGATTAATTCTCATTTTACATGCTTTAATGGATACCTTAGCATGGTATCTAATGTTATTTCAGCTTTAAATGAATCAAATCCACGCCACGAGCATTCCACACAATCAAATGAGGTAGAAACACCCTACCTTCGCGAAGAATGCGAAAACCGGAGATCCCTCGGCGTTTCCCTCGCTCCACACGACGTCCTCGCAGTGAGAACATGCCCCACGCGCCTCCAGAACCTCGAACCGCTCGGAGGAACCCCGCAGCAGCTCCCCCCTGGTCGAGCAGAGCCTGTGGAAGCTCTGTTCGATCGCAGTTCTTAAAAACAGTACAGCGGTTAAGAACGCGACGTAGCCCTACGTCGTGACCTGAACGCGACGTGGGAGGCCATCGTCTTCACACTCCTAACGTCAGCAGACCACCCAGCGCACGACACTTGGTGCGCATGCAGACGTCGACGCTCAACGGCGGCAACAGGAATGCGACCACCAGGGCTGTCGCGTTCAGAACGCGACGCATACCCCTGTCGCGTTCACACGCAGAAAACCTGTGAGCGCTTTGGGCCCAATGGCCGGCCCACCAAGCCTCACAATGCGCGCAAACACTTGAAACACGTACTATTGGGCCACACATTGACCACCAAACCCACTAAGCAGGGATCCACAAAGATCCAGAAAATCGCGCGACGTTACATTATTATCACCTAAAAAGAAATGTCGTCCTCGACATATAAAACAAATTACAATAAATCGGATTATCACCTAAAAAGAAATAAAATCGTATACAGAACAAGAAGGATTCTCTTTCTCTGCATCAGCCTTTCAATTCATCTATCCATTTCCATCCTTGCTTTGTTCTTTTCTTTTCTTTCAATTCATTTCACAATTACTATGTTCTGTCGATTCCATTACCTTTCCTTACCTTTCAATTGTAGGCGATTCTACCTTGCCAATGGCGCTTTATCTCCTTGGACTGAACCTACTTTCACATTTTCTGGGCTGTGTTTGCAACATTTCTTTCCGGGCCATTTTTTTTTCTGCTTAAATCCTTTCATTTTATTCCAGTACCTTTGGATGTTCTTTCGTGCTAAACCTTACTTAAATTCTCAAGTTTCTTAATACCATTCCATTACTTACTTGTCATTGCTAGCCATTATCCTGCTTTATCTGCATTCACATATTTAACTGTCTGACCTGTGGGTTGCGGTCCCACCACGCTTCCGCTGCGCCACTCTGATTATACAAAATATTTGACAAAATATTTCATAAATTCTGCTTCTATTACTATTCACAATTGCTACGCACTTTCACTATTATTCTGATTCCAGTTAATTTCAATACATATTACTTTACTTGCTCAATCAATATTGAAAACAATATCAAAATTTCCAAACTGCTTTCATCTTTGTGGCGCTGCATTCTTATTTCAAGAAAATTACGCTGCTTAGCTGACTTTACGCATATTAACTTTATTTCAATCAGGTGTCATTTGACCTTAAATCATTCACTGTTTATCTGATTGCACTCTTTTCTTTCTATACCTGACGGTTTCATTTCCATTCAGCCATGCTCAGATCTGCACACTATTCCTTAACTGTTCTGCCTTTTATTCTTATATCAAATTTTAAAACACTGCCTCGAGAAAAAACTTCTGCTTAACTAATCCACTTTATGTGTGCTGCCATGCAAACTCTTACTGATCACTTCTTCAGTCCTTTAGTTACATCTGTTCCACAATCTATTATACTCTTTCTTTTCCAAATTAATAATTTTCCAGCTGTACCTGCCATGTATCCTTTTCAATTATTCTATTACTTAGCTATTCATCCTGTACTGTACCATTCACACGATAGTTCATACAAACACTCTTCGTTGACGACTACCAAAGCTATAATTTGAAGTCAATCTCTTTAAATATCGTAACTAGCTCTATCTGATTTCTCTATACCACTTAGCTTAATATTGCTCAATGGCTTCTTAGCTAATCCATTTCTTTTCATTATGACCCACATAACTCTATCTTACTCTGAACATTCTTAATCTTAGCTTCAATCTTTTTCAAACATAAACTTTACCTTTTCACTGCTCAAACTATAATCAATTGCTAATCAACAATAATCTTATCTGTAACACTGTATTCCTTAATGAACCAATCTATGCAATTCTCATAAACTATTATTTGCCCAACTAATATCTTTCTTACGGAGTTGTCAGAGAAGTTCCACTATGCACTGATCTTTCTTTTACCCTTTCTTTGCTTAACTGACCACCTCTACTCAGACCTCTATTAACGATCATAATTCTTTGCTCTTCTATTTACCCACACTTCATTTAAAGTCAACCTATCTCACTTAATCATTCTCAACTTGCCAGAGCATTAATCACATTATAACTCAAGCTACTTCTCAATTCTTGCTAACACAAATCTCAAACAATACCTATGCCAAGGCCCTTATCTGCAACTTATCACACACACACTATTCTTACTAGTAACATTCTGTTGATCTATCTGTTGATCTATCACAGTAACACCCTATATCTATCTCTGTTAACTCTGTACATTACTAATATATATCAGGCATATCCCTCTCAGGGCACTACTTTATCTTTCTCCTCTAATCTCTGCAACTGAAATCCTTTAAACATTATACTTTAACTGCACTCTGGCACACTGGTGCAACCACACAACTTATACCACTATCCACACTGTGGCTAAACAACTGCTCACAATTGCCAATTTAATAAATAGAAACACATGGTTTACGTGCCAAAGACTCACGTAAAAACTACTTTATATCACACAAAACCACAGACTCACTACCAGCAGTGAACATTAATCCATGTATTGGGACATTGTAACTTCAATGTCTTTTCATATTCTATCTAGACATTGCTCTGATACCAACTGTGACGGTCCTGGATATTTATGCCCATTAATGTTCCATATCCAGATCCGCCTCCCGCGAACGGACCGAAGTCTCGCAAGGGATATCTCACATAAGTGTCCAGTAAGAATATAAAAGACAACTACACAGTATAAAACACAAGAAAGTACATGTGCTCATATCTGTATATAACAATTTACAACTGTCCCATTACATTAATACACGTCCAATTAAAAAGTACAACTACCTGGGGCATACCCCGAGGGAGCACAAGCTCACACAACACTAATTACTACACTACTACTGGTGGTACAAGTCTGACAACACGTCTCCACAAGCCGAACCAGCGGTAAGTCCTGAAAAGAACTGTAGGGGAGTGAGCTTCAACAAGTCACATGCTCAGCAGGGGCTACCCAAAACAACAACAAACCACAGACACCTTAACCCCAGAGGGTCTCATTGGCAACACCAATAGCCAACCATTTCATGCTCACAACAATTGTAATTAAACTACAATTAAATATAAACACCATAATCAAACATAACCTTGGAAGGTAAGAAGAAGCTACATGACTAGTTCCACACCACTAGTCCACACAACAACTGAAATGCCTAAGCCTTAAACCTCACAGGCAAACCATAATAAGAACTGGTCGCCCACGCTTTAAGCCATACGGGAAAGTCATTGCCTAGGCTGCAAGCTTTCCAGGCGAACCTCAACCTCGTGGGTAATAGGACAGCTAACTAAGTGCTGGTCCATTAAACCCCAAACCACGATATACCAAAAGCTACACATATCAGATAACATGATCGGCTACAGCGGGCCAATCCATCACATACTAAAACCATACTCGAAAACTTATCTAAAAGAAGGTAAAACATAACAAGTGGAAGGTCCCATCATACGACCTCCATGGAACACAGCTCCACCAAACCATAGTTTGCCTAGATCACATGCTTCATCGGCAAACTACTCACAAGGGTAACAGGATTGGCAACCACAAGCCAATCCATTTCACAATAAATCATAAACAAAGATCTACGTAAAATGGATAGGATACAACAAGTGGCAGGTCAACCACAAGACCTCCATGACACACGAGTACCATAAAAGGTTGGTACACAATGTACCACCACAAAACTGCAAAGCAACCCACGAAGGGTACAAGTAGGTGATAACACCACACAGAGAACCACAACTTTACTGTGCCATCACTTAGGCACACCACAAGCCACAACCGCAGTCACAACTGTGCCACACCAGGGCACACCTCGAACGGTCAAACGTCGACTACGAGTCACAAACTCACAAACCATAGTCAGTGGCAAAGCATGAGTCGGAAAGGAACGACGCCACCACATGGGAACGGACTACTGGCTGATCAGGCTAGTATCCAACCCGACAACACAACACAAGAACAACCTCTCAGTCTCGCAGTCACGGACGAAAGGTCCAACTGCCGCTCCACGAGAACAAGTCAAACAACTGTGGAGACCAACCAACACCACACCTGTAGACACATAGCTGCAGGTCATGCCTGGCACCTCTAGGGTCTCTGGTCGGAGCACGCTAAAGTGAGGCACTGGAAAACACGACTAGTTGGGGACCAGTGTCGACTACTAGTGTCCGTACCCCCAACTACGAGCGCGCTACAAGCGACTGCTCACCCACAAACACAAGCCGCTGCCCCACTGTCGTCTTTCCCTTAGCCAGACATACAACTCAAACACAGGAGTGAGGGTGTCCAGGATAGACGACACAGACCTCGACGGTAACACACTGTACCAGGACAAACCCTGAGCACAACAAACACACGTGCCTGGCTCACAAAGAACCTGGGGTACCCGACTAGAGAGGCATTTCGGAATAGGCGCCATACCACCATACTCGGCTAGCACAAAACACGATATACATAAACACTTTCTATTACCAATTACGGTACATATATTAGGAATAGCTTGTTCCAGTCATCTTGTGACTTACAAGCTAACCTACACAATCACACACATAAACAATATTAATAATAACACCACAACCTGTCATCGGTCACCTTGTGGCAGTGGAGGTCACACTAAACACTGACCACGATAATCACATAATAATTATGCTTACACTTTATTAATCATTCATCCAGGATAATTTACAAAAGATCCTAGAGGATCGAGGCTAGGTTCAGACGTGAACCTCATCGCCACAATACCACGAACTAACCACAATAATTAATATATATGAACACAATAATGTACAATGTGCCATGCACACACAAATCACAAGTACGGCATCCAAACCATGTAAACAGTACGTGTATAATACACCAGCCAGGTGCACCACATGTTATTCACATAAACAACATGTCCAACACATGGACAACACGCTCCAAGAGTGCTACAGGTGACAACGCACCACACATACTACGTAAACACCAAACCGATTACGTACATAACACATTAACCACGTAAAACATGCCCACCTTGTGAGCAATACGCTCCATGAGCGTAACAAGTGCACTGGCTCCACCTATCATTGCCATGCACAACAAATACGAATAATCGAATAACTATAATGTTAAAAGCATGCATAACCAGACCTCTTAGCTGAGGTCGCGACAAGGGGCCAAGTCGCCTTCAGAATACGATGCCCCGACCTATCGCAATGGGAAACCCTATCGCGACGGGTCGGCCTGTCGCGACCATGTCACGACGGCAAGGCCTGTCGCCTTCACAGGCGCAAACCCTAATCCGAGAGGAACTCCACAGATTACCATTCTAAACCATTCAAAACACGATTAATTCTCATTTTACATGCTTAATTGGATACCTTAGCATGGTATCTAATGTTCTTTAAGCTTTAAACGAATCAAATCCACACCACGAGCATTCCACACAATCAAACGAGGTAGAAACACCCTACCTTTATGAAGAATGCGAAAACCGGAGATCCCTCGGTGTTTCCCCCGCTCCACACGACGTCCTCGCGGAGAGAACACGCCCCACGCGCCTCCAGAACCTCGAACCGCTCGGAGGAACCCCGCAGTAGCTCCCCCCTGGTCGAGCAGAGCCTGTGGAAGCTCTATTCGGCCGGGGTTCTTAAAAATAGTACAGCGGTTAAGAACGTGACGTAGCCCTACGTCGCGACCTAAACGCGACATGGGAGGCCATCGCCTTCACACTCCTGACGTCAGCAGACCACCCAATGCACGACACTTGGCGCGCATGCAGACGTCGACACTCAACGGCGGCAACAGGAACGCGATCACCAGGGCTGTCGCGTTCAGAACGCGACGCATACCCCTGTCGCGTTCACAGGCAGAAAACCTGTGAGCACTTTGGGCCCAATGGCTGGCCCACCAAGCCTCACAACGTGCGCAAACACCTAAAACACGTACTATTGGGCCACACATTGGCCACCAAACCCACTAAGCAGGGATCCACAAAGATCCAGAAAATCGCGCGACGTTACATTACCACTGTCTTTGATTTGAAGGAGGATTTCGCATGCTTGCCTTTTGCACATGGTTCACAAACACCTTCTGTTCTTGAGCTTATCTTGGGCAGACCTTCCACTAGATTTCGTTTGATGAGCTTTCTTATTCCATCCAAGCTGCAGTGACCCAATCTCCTGTGCCATAGTTCAGCAGTTTGATCTTTATTTGCTGCTAGACAAACATCTTGATCTTTTAATTCCTCTAGGTGCAGTACATACAAATTCTTTTCTCTGCTGGCTTCGAACACGATTGCACCATCCTTCATAATTAGGCACTTAGACTCCTGAAATTTGATTTGGTGACCCTTGTCACAAAGCTGGCTGATACTTATGAGACTGTGCTTAAGTCCTTTGACGCATAAGACATCTTCTATGAGGGTTCTGTATTGACTCCCAACTGATCCACAACTGATCACTGAACCTTTTCCATTATCTCCATATGTTACTGTTTCTTCTTCATCTTTAATGTATGAAAATAATCTTCTGTTACCAGTCATGTGCCTTGAGCACTCACTGTCTAGGTACCACTTTGATGCTCTAAGGCTTTCCTGCAATAAATCACTTAAGATTTAGGTACCCAAGTTCTTTTGGGTCCTTGCTAGTTAGTTTCCTAATTTTTATGTTTAGGAATCAACCTTAAGTGTTTAGTTGTACAAGTTATTTTAGTGTGTCCTAATTTGTTGCAATGACTATAGCATGATATATTATTTACTGTTTTAATTGATGTGTATTTAATGTTAGATTTATAGTCAGTGTTTTGTTCAGCTACAAACTTAGGCGTTGGATAAATTTTAGGATGAATGATTGTTTCTTCATTATCTGGTGGAGTATATCCTAAACCATGCCTTTTCTTACCAGATCTTCTTGCTCCTTTTAATATTAGAGATGATTTTCCGTTGTAAAATTTTCAATTGTGTTAGTTAGATATTTATTATCTTTTGTTAGTGTGTCAACTTCTTTTTAAGTTTACTTAAAGTTTCCTGGTTTTCCAGATTTGTTATTTATTCATTTTTAGTTTTTAGATCTTCACATAACAGTTCATTTCATCTTTTTACTTTAGAGATTTGTTTTTCTAGTTGCTGAGTTTCAGATTTTAAATCTGAGTTGGTGATTTCTAAGCATGTATAGGTTTATTTGGTGATTTTAATAGCTTACATACATCTTTATACTTATTGTATAATTCATTTAATACGTCTTCTAGGCTATCAGAATCAGATTCATTGCATGAAGTAAAAGATGAATCAGAACTTACCTTTTCATCTATGTTTGCCATGAAGGCTAGGTTGGCCTTTTCTTCTTCTTCTTCGCTGGAGCTTGACTCACTGTCTGAGTCACTCTCATTGTTCCATGCAACTGCCATGGCTTTCTTTTTATACATTCTGAACTTCTTTGAGTTGTCCTTCTTTTTGAACTCCGTCTTCTTCAGCTTTGGACACTCTGCCTTGATGTGCCCAGGTTTCTTGCATTCGTAGCAAATGGGTTCTGACTTCTTAACATCTTTGGCTTCAGGTTTCTTGAAGTCTTTCCCTTTCTTGAAGTACCTTCTCCTGACTGATATTTTTTCTTGGAAGAATACACTGTAGTCTTCTAGAGAGAAGAGCTTCCTCATCTTCACTGTCCTCATCACTTTTTTCATTTTCAGATTCTTCTTCAGAGCTGCCTTTTGTAGCTTTTAGTGCATTGCTGTGCTTCTTCCTGCTGGAGGATTCTCCAAGTCTTTCCATGTTTATCTCATGGGCCATTAGTGACCCAATGAGCTTCTCAAGTGACATTCTTTTAAGGTCATTAGCTTCTTCTATGGCTGTCACTTTTGGAGTCCATGAGGCTGGTAGTGATCTCAGTATCTTTCTCACCATATCTCTGATCTCATAGGTTTTACCAAGCCCAACCAACCCATTTATGATGTCCGTGAATCTGCTATACATTTGTGTGATGGACTCTCCTGGTTGCATCTGAAAATTTTCATATTGGGCTACCAAGATGTCTATTCTTATTTCTCTTACCTTGTCAGTTCCTTCATATGTGATTCTGAGCTTCTCCCACATTTCCATAGATGATTTACATACTGAGATCCTGTTGAACTCTTTCTTGCTGAGAGCACAACATAGTATACTTTCGGTTTGTTGTTTAGGGATATTTCCTTTTTGTCTTCATCTGTCCAATTTTCCCTACTGTTGAGTACTACAAGGTCTCCTTCTTCGATAATAGACCAGAGTTGGAAATCGAGACCTGGAAGAAAGAACTCCATTCAAGTCTTTGAGTAGTTATAGTCTTCACCATCAAATAGTGGGGGTCTGTTGATGGACTGACCTTCTGCATACCCTTGAGCTGCCATTTATCTTTGCTCTTCAGACCGTGAGATCTTCTTTCTTGAAGAGACTTGCTCTGATACCACTTGTTGCCCAGCTAGCAAGCCCAGAGGGGGGGGGGTGAATGGATTGCTAAAAATCTTTTTAGAATAAAACCTGTAAACAAAAATACTTAACTGAAAAATACTAAGATCGATAGTTAGTGTTAGTGAGAGTGAAGACAAACAAGAAAACACACAACAATAGGAGATTTTTATCCTGGTTCGGACCTCCTATCCCAAGGAGTCCTACGCCCAGTCCCCAAACAACAACTTGAGATTTCACTAACCAATGGTACTGTCCCCCTTAAGGACTCTTACACATCCAGCAGCCACTAGCCTTCTCTTCTAACCCTGAAGAGGTACAAACCACCACCTGATACACAGGTCTTCCATCCTCAATGAAGGGAATAACAACCACTTGTTTCCAACAGGTCTTCTCTTCACAACCGAAGAGGAACACACAGAGAATGTGTAAAGGCGAAAGGCCCCTAGACCAAGCTTACAACAGATTACTTGATCTGAGGTAATGTTTGTGTAACGCCCTAGAAATTCAAGGTGTTAAGAAAATAGAAATAAATGGTTAAAATACCTTAGAAATGTTATTAAATTGTGATAATTAGAGGATAGGTATAATTAGTGGTAATGAACATTACCCCAGTGTCGTACATCGAAGTGCGCGCTTCCCCCAGGCGACATTGAAAACAACAACGAAATAAAAATCCAAGAACATCATAATTTCCAGAAAAATGTGGAGAAGTCAAATATGCAATTATCCATTTTTTCGATGTACGGATTTTGAGATTAAGTCGACGCGACCATTTTTCGAGTGATTTTTTCACCTACTGTAAAATAAATTCTAAAAATTAAACTAAAATCACCATAATTTGTAAAACCATCATATTAGTCTATGGTTAAAATTTCATTGCAAATGGACACCATTTGGATGGGTTTACATAGTGAAGATTGATCAGTTGAATTATGGATTATTTACGGTGCTAATTTTGGTGAATTACCGGATGTTTATGTGTGAAGCCTTGAGGAGGCCAGCACACATTAGGATAAGGATAGAGCTTGGGTTTAAACTCTTACATGATGGTGGATGAGGTGTAGGTGTGAGATTGGAAGCATGGGCCATGTGTAAACATAAAAACCCATGGGTTTTACGGTTTACACATGTGCGTTTACGTGTTCCCTTGCATGGGAACCGAGTTTGGCTATAAAAGCCACTCCCTCTGCTGAGTTCGATACTTTCTACTCTTTGGTTTCTGTCCCTGTTCTTGCTCTTCTCTACTCTTGGAGGAGCTCCTTAAACTGTTGCTGGGGAGCTGTTGCCGTGCATCTGCAACTGCACCCACCTCTGCTCTTGTGTGCCACTGTAGCTACTTAATTGGCGTGGGCATTGCTGGCACATCATCGACTGTGGGGAGAAACTTTTCCCCTGCTGGTTTATGTGCCTTCGTTAGAACGTGTGAGGAATTACCTGTTCATCAGGTAGGATTCATATCTCTATGGTTCAATTAGATTTTTCATATGTCACAAGAAATTCGTAATGACCGAATAAGTGACTATACTTGTGATCCTCTGTTTTTTTCCTTTCCAGTCATGATAGAAACACTCTTGTTGGGAGAGGAACAACCTCGTTCCATTTTAGAAATTAACTCATATTCCCTTCTTCCACCTTTGATCTTTGAACATGTTATAAAGTTGTAGAAGTTTCAACTATCTTTGTAGGATAATATGAAGACTTCGGTTTCGACGGTTGATACTTCAAGTTTTGATTTAGATCCATAAAACATGTTGTGGTTTAGTGTCCATCATGTATGGACCTTCCATCCAACCATTGCTATCAAGGTTCTACTTCTAGTACTAAACTATGTTTAGTTTCAAGCAGTCAAGCTTGAATTGTAAACTTCTTGTTTCATCTAGTTTGTTCGGTTTATAAACCACTATGAGAACCATAGTTAGACTCTTCTATTTGATATAAAACATGTCTTGGTTCATAGATTCAAGAATTAGGGTGTTTAGGATAGGTTTAAAGTCCTTTCTGGAAGTTCTATAACTATCTGTCGACAGCCGCCAAAAATCTGTCGACAGGCGCACATCTGACAGAACATCAGGTTGCTGGACTGTGTGGATCTGTCGACAGATCCCTTGCATCTGTCGACAGATCACACAGAGCCAGACAACCTGAACTCTGTCTGCTCTCATCTGTCGACAGCCCCTTCTTGGCTGTCGACAGGTACCATCTGATTCGGATTTCTGCACTCTTTCATGTCTGAATCCATGCCAAAACTTCATCCTAAAAGCCAAGGATTTACCCTCTCATTTACCTTGATATTTACTGTCATGTTACTGCAAAGTTCATCCACTTTGAGTACCTTAACTCTCCTTGAATTATTCTTAAAGTTGTCAATTACGAATAGCACTCCGATTGAGTCTATTCTTCGGTATTCGGTAATTGGGTCTATAAAATCTGAACACCTGAGAGTTCATATGCTTGAACACCTTATGAGATGTGAATAAATGGAGATGACATTATTGCATCTTTGTACCCCTATGATTTTTATGCTTGTGCAAATAGGGCTGGTCCAGTCCTGGGAGGAGCACCCGAACTCATTTTCGGACCACGTGGAATGATAAGGATGTCTGGATGTCTGGCATTGCATCATCTATTTTCTGAATATGGTCATCATAATTCCAGTACGGTGTTAATGATATGTGAATCAATTCTTTAGCTATATATCTGAGCATGATCTGAGTTTTACTATCATTGTATCAAGCTTACTGTTCTGAAATCTGGTGTGACTCTTTGATATTCCGTTCTGTCTTTGTCTTGGCTACCATGTATACATTCTTGAACTATCAACTGAACTATGGAATTTGAATTCTACTGGGCTAGTTAGCTCATTATTTCCTACCATTTTCAGGTAATACAGATGGAGATGACGTAGCTCATACAGATGGGGATGACGTTTAAGGGTCTGAGTGCTGAGTGGACCGACATGATGAGCAAGCCATATGTTTCTATTCTGTTTAGTAGTGTAAAAAGGGATATGTAAATTATGTTGTTTTGATCTACTCCTCACTTAGTTGTTATGAGGAGTATCTATGTAATTAACTTCCGCGTTATGACGATATGAATGATAAGTAAATATTACATGTTGTGCCTGTTTTTCTGTCACTCCCGATAATAGCCTTTTATTAGGACGTGACAGTTTGAGAGACAAATATTTGCAACAAGAAATATCTCAGAACTACAAAAGCTCTCCAAAGGCTAAGCAAATGAAAATGGAGAGCTGAGAGCTAAAGGATTTTGGAATGAAATGAATGAGCTCTCTCTTTGCTGATGCTCGCAAGTTTTTGGTAGGTTCAAAATGTATCTCTTGTGTGTATCCGTCTCGTATATTTGTTCATGGAGTCATCAGTCTTCTATATATCTTCTCTTGAAAAATATATCCGTTGAAGTGTCTGTTGTCTCTATGTTTGAAGTACGTTAGACTGTATGGCCCAGGGTGTGGAACAGGTAAGCCGCAGTCATTTAATGCACTGGAAGACACATGCGCAAGGAGAAGATTCATCCAGATATCTTTCATTTCAGATTATTCAACGTTGTAAGATTTGGTACTGGCAAAGACCTGCACGTAATAAATGCCAAAACACAGATAGCTAGACTATCTCTAAGCTGTCACACCGTTAGAAGACATGCTATGAGTGTACACCAAAAAGAAAATGCCATTCTGTCACCCTGAAAAGTGTTTGCTATAGAAACATAGGTGTAAAGCACAGATATGCGACATGCAGAGATGTGTACAATCACAATAAATGTTACATGGTGCAAGATACAAAGATATACACGGGAAGAATTGAACTTCACAGTGTTTGAAAATATGTTTGAATATCATAGAGAATAGATATTTTCAAACTTGTCTGGAATAATAGAAGTGTATGACAATATATTCAAAACATAATCGTTGTGAAGAGAGTTGATGTAAACATGAAATCAATGATATATGCATAAATGAAATCCATGGTGAAATGAAATCGATGTGATTCATGTATATAAGGTGAAATCGTTGTTGATGATAAGGAAATCGTTGTGTTGATAAAATCGTTGTTCTACTTGTGAAATCATTGTATGAGCAAATCGTTGTTCAAGTAGAAGCAAATCATTGTTTGAGCAAATCGTTATTTAAGTGAATGCAAATTGTTGTTTGAAACCAAATCGTTGTTTAAGTGAAAGAAAATTGTTGTTTGTTATGAAATCGTTATTTAAGTAAAGGCAAGTCATTATTTCGACCAAATTGTTCTTTATGTGAGAGCAAATCGTTACAACGATCGAATCATTCTTTTAAGAGATAGTGAATCGTTACACCGATCGAATCGTTGTTTGACTTATCGAATCGTTACAGCGATCAATTGTTGTTTAACTTAGTGAATCGTTACAGCGATCAAATTGTTGTTTTACTTAATGAATCTTTGTAGTGATGGAAATCGTTATTTTACTTATCAAATCGTTGTAGTGATGGAAATTGTTGTTTGACTTATCGAATCGTTATAGCGATCAAATCGTTGTTTAACTTAGCGAATCATTGTAGCGATGGAAATCGTTCTTTTACTTATGAAATGTTATACTATAAAGAAAATCGATGTGTACTTTGAAGAAATGCATGCTCTGAACTTTAAATGACAGTGTGAGAACGACTTACAGATTTCGCTTGATTTGTTTCCTGTGGATGAACTTCAGAAAAACTTCTTAGAAAATATTTGTTAATGTTTTGTTAATCACCTAAATTGTATATATAATAAAAATTATTGGGGATGGACTGATCATCAGGCTGGGCTGTCAAGCCCGATGCAACTACACACACCCGATCCCGGGCTAGCATGTAGTAACAGCGAATCCCTAAGGGAGTTGCTGGACCCCCATAATCATAATATATTCCACCTAAACTTTATTTTGTGGGTTCTTACATATTCTATATGTTCTTGTTTTATAGAGATATGGATTGGAGTTGGATGGATTTGCCATGAAATGTTGTTTGTGATGGTGTAGATGCATTCATCAATTTTGCTTACAGACATTTACCACCGGATAAAGAAATTAGATGCCCTTGTATCAAATGCACATGTTTGAAAAAATGGAAAATTAAAGAGACAGTCAAAGAGCACTTGTATTTAGATGGTGTTATAAAAGACAAAGAGTTATGGAAATTTTATAGTGAAAGAGCAAAAGATGATGAGTCAAGAAATGTTTGTTTTGGTTCACCTATGTATGAAATGTTGGTTGATGCCTTTCAAATGCATTTGCAAAATCTTAGTGAACAAAAAGAGTTAGATGAAAACATAGTGCCACTTGATAATGATTCAATGTCTTTTTTTGACTTACTACAAGATGTTGAACAGCCAGCCTATCCAGATGCAGTAATTTCAGTAACTTTCTTTCCTAATTAGATTGATTAATACTAAGTGTATGGGTTGATGGAGTAATAACATTTTTGACATGTTGTTGATGTTGCTGAAAGAGTTTCTTTCAGATGGTGAGATCATTACCTTCATCATTCTATGAATAAAATATGCTTAATAAGTTAGGATATGGGTATCGAAAGATTGATGCATGCCCTAATGATTGCGTCTTATATTGGAAGAGTATGAGACCTTCAATGTTGTTCTAAATGTGGAGAATCTAGGTGGAAAAATAATGATGCACTATGAAGAGAAGAGTAGCTCGAAAAGTTTTTCGTCATTTTCCATTTTCTAAGACTAAAGAGATTATTTATATCATCTAAAACGTCTGTGAGCATGACATGGCATGAAAGTAAGCTTCAAGAGGATGTCATGTGAAGGCATCTTGCTGATACTACTTGTTGGAAAAATTTATATGCCATTGATAATTTTGGGTTAGACTGCCGAAATGTACATCTCGGGTTAGCAAGTGATGGTTTTAATCCCTTTGGTACTATAAACATAGTCACAGTACATGGCCAGTTTTGCTAGTTCCTTATAATTTGACACCATGGAAATGTATGAAAGCACTGAATATTTATTTATCATTACTCATTTCTTTCCCAAGAGATCCCGACAATGATGTTGATATTTATCTACAACCACTCATAGATGAGTTGCAGATTTTGTGGCATGGTGTTGACACATTTGATGCAGTTAGAAATGAGATGTTTCATATGCGTGAAACGCTGTTATGGACAATTAATGACTTTTCACCATATGCATATATGTCTGGTTGGAGTACTAACTATTGGCTAGCCTTCCTCAATTGTAACAAAACACTTGTTCTAAATGTGTTACACTGGTCATAAAAGATGGTTATGTAATGATCACAAATTTTGAAAAATGAACCAACAATTTGATGGACATGAAGAATGGGTGACAGACTCACAATATTATCTGGGCATGAAATATTACAACAACTACAAGGCCTCTCTTTCAAGCTGGGGAAAAAGAGCATAAAGAAAAAAGGTAAAAGAAGAAAAAATGTGAAAAAGTCGATCTAGAGAAATATTTAGGATGGAAAAAGCATAGCATTTTCTTCTCTCTACCATACTGGAGTTCTTCGTTGTTACGTCACAATCTTGATGTCATGCATATTGAAAAAAATATATGTGAAAGTCTCATTGGAACTCTTCTAGCAATTGAAGGGAAGAACAAAGAAGCTAAGGCTCGCAAGGACTTGCAAAACATGGGTATAAGGACATCTCTTCATGCACAACATATTGGTGAAAGTAAAATCATTTTGCCAGCAGCTCAGTCCATATGTAGTAAAAAGGAGAAAGAAATTATTTTCAGCTTTTTTCAAAAAGTGAAGGTTCCAAATAGTTATGCATCCAATATTGCCAAACGATTTTCCAACAAGGGAAAAAATTGTGGGGTTTAAAAAGTCATGACTATCATGTCATAATGCAACAACTACTTCCAATAATAGTACGAGGACTTTCCCAAAAGCAATTATCCACCGTTATAAGTGACTTATGTCATTTCTTTGTAGATTTGTGTTCGAAGACTGCCACATCAGAAGACTTTTATGAACTTGTCAGTCAAGTTGTATTGGTTTTGTGCCATTTGGAGATGATCTTTTCCTTTAGTTTTCTTTGATATCATGATACACTTGATCATTCATTTAGCAGATGAAGCTAGAGTTGCTGGTCCAATACATTATAGGTGGATGTACCTTATGAGAGTATTATAGCTTTGCTAATATATTTCCTTATATTTACATGATGTCTATTATTATAGTTGTTAATGATACTTGTTTTTTACAGATATTTAGTGAGATTGAAATCTTATGTGCGAATTAAAGCATGTCCAGAAGGATCAATATTTGCAGAGGGATATATAATAGAGGAGACACTCACATTTGCCTCTAGGTACTTAGGGGTGATGATCATATTATCCCCAATGTATTTTACATAAATTACATATCTATTTTGGTGATTAACAAACTGTGATAAAGTTTACTCTAACATAATTTCTATGAGATTTGAGCACATGAAATAAATCAAGGAAATACAAGCAAAATCAGTAAGTATTTATCATCCTGTAGCATTTACAGTTGAAAGCATGAAATATTCTAAGTACACATCGACTTTCTAGTTATTGCAATGATTTCCTTAGAATCATAACAATTTCCTCATCCACATCGATTTTGGTTCTATAACGATTTCATAGTCATCAATATTCTATTGAAGTCTATTTCATAACGATTTGCTCTCATAACGATTCGTAAGTGAGTATAACGATTTCAATCTCACAATGATTTCGTAGTAAGCGTAATGATTTGCTCTCATAACGATTCGACAAGTGAGTATAACGATTTCAATCTCACCTCGATTTCGTTTCATAAGTGAGCATAACGATTTGCTCTCATAACGATTCGACAAGTGAGTATAACGATTTCAATCTCACATCGATTTCGTAAGTGAGCATAATAATTTGCTCTCATAAGGATTCGACAAGTGAGTATAACGATTTCAATCTCACATCGATTTCGTAAGTGAGCATAACGATTTGCTCTCATAACGATTCGACAAGTGAGTATAATGATTTCAATCTTACATCGATTTCGTAAGTGAGCATAACGATTTGCTCTCATAACGATTCGACAAGTTGGTTATAACGATTTGTTCATAACGATTTGCTTATAACGATTTGCTCATAATGATTTGCTTATAACGACTTGCTCATAACAATTTGGTTATAACGATTTGCTCATAACGATTTGGTCATAACGATTTGCTCATAACGATTGGTTATAATGATTTGCTCATAACGATTTGGTTATAACGATTTGCTCATAACAACTTGCTCATAACGATTTGGTTATGAATGCATAACGATTTATGCGTACAACGATTTGTTTCCGAATGTGCAACGATTCACATGAACAATGACTCATTCACAACGATTCTATAAGCCATGTTCATATCGACTTCATGAGCTATAACGACTTGATATTTGAATATCTTGACAAGTCAAAGTCATCTCGCGTATTTCACTATTATCCATGCATTAAATACAACTGTACATTTCTCTACACGATGCATATTCAGATATCTTCTATTCTTATGCTCCTGCATGTAATATCTTTTTGAAGAGACATAATGAATTTCCATTTTGATGTATTCTCACTCTAACGTTGACTGACAACAAGAGACACTTAGCTGTCTACGTTTTAGCATTTAATGTGTGCAGGTCACTGACAGCACAACTCTATACAACGTTGGACAAAGTAGAAGCTGGAGGATATCGAGAAGTATTTTCTTCTTATATGCATGGAATGCAAAGAACCATTGACTACAAAGAAAAGCCATGCAGTCTAACGTACTCACAACATAGAGACAACAGATACTTCAAACGACTACATTTTTCAAAGAAGATATAAATAGAAGACTGGTGCCTACGTGATATACATCTCTTGAGAATTCAAAATCTGCAAGCACCATAGAAGAGCTCAAGTCTCACTCCATCACTTTGTTGTAGCTCTCAGCTCTCTGCACCCAGTGTCATCTTAGAGAGAGCGTTTGTGTACAGAGAGAGTTCATTTATTGTTCATTTTCTCCTCTCAGTCTTCGCTTCGGATCAAGCATTGTGTTGTTAACTTGGTCCAGGGGCGCATCATCTCTTGAACACTTTTGTGTGTTAATTCCCTTTGTGTGAAGGAAGACCTGGGGGTTCCAGGGTGTTCATTTCCCTTCGTGTTGAAGGAAGACCTGGTGGGATCCAGGGTGTTGTATTCCTCTTCGAGTTGTGAAGAGAAGACCAGCTGCGGCTTGGGTGTAAGTGTTCTTGAGGGGGACTGTACCCTTGGGTAGTAGAATCCTGAGTTTTTGCTCAGGGACTGAAGTACTCCTGTGAGAGGAGGTACGAACCAGGATAAAATCTTGTGCAGTGTATGTGTGCTTGTCTGTGTTTGCTGTTTATCTTTTTCACTAACACTAACTGTTATCGAAGTGTGTTTTGTGTGAACGTTTGTGGACAGGTTTTAAGTGTTCAAATTTTAAGAATCTCATTCACCCCCCCTCTGGGCTTACTAGCTGGGCAACAAGTGGTATCAGAGCTAGTCCCTTCGACAAAGAAGAAGATCCAATGATCTGAAGAGAAAGATCAAATGACAGCCCAAAGTCACTTCGAAGGTCAGTCTGTAAACCGACCCCCTCTATTTGATGGTGGGACTATACCTACTGGAAGACCAGGATGGAGTACTTTCTACAAGGATTCGATTTTCAAATATGGCCATAATAGAAGAAGCGATCTAGTTGTTCTAAACAACAGATAAAACTGGGCAGAAGAGGATAGAAAGAAGATTTCTCTCAACTGCAAAGCTAAGAGCATATTATGCTGTGCACTTAGCAAGAAAGAGTTTAATAGAGTTTCAGCCTGCAAATCAGCGATGGAAATGTGGGAGAAGCTTAGAATTACGCACGAAGGGATAGATAAAGTAAAAGAGACCAGAATAGATATTCTGGTGACACAGTATGAGAGGTTCCAGATGCAGCCAGGAGAGTCAATAACTCAGATGTTTAGCATATTTACAGATATCACAAATGGGTTGGCTGGTCTAGAAAAAAGCTATGAAATGGGAGATATGGTCAGGAAGATCTTAAGAACCCTACCAGCCTCGTGGACTCCAAAAGTGACAGCAATAGAAGATGCCAATGACTAAAAGAGAATGTCATTAGAGAAACTCATTGGGTCACTCATGGCTCATGAGATCAACATGGAAAGACTCGGAGAATCCTCAAGCAAGAAAAAACATACCAATGCACTTAAGGCTACAAAAGGTAGCTCTGAAGAAGAATCTGAGGATGAGGTCAGCAATGAAGGCAGTGATGATGAAGAAGCACTTCTATCTAGAAGACTACAACGCATACTAGCTAGAAAAAGAAATACCAGTTTAGAAGAGGTATTTTAAGAAAGGAAAAGACTTGAAGAAGCCTAAAGTCAAAGATGTGAAGAGAATGAACTAATCTGCTACGAATGCAAGAAGCCCGGACATATCAAAGTCACTACAAGAAAATCAGAAATAGAGACCGAATATTCGGTCTCTTTCGGTCCCTAAACATCTCAGAGACCGAATAGGGACCGAATAGTGACCGAATATGTCGTCAAAAATTCTGGTCACAAATCTGTGACCGACTAATTCGGTCCCTATTCGGTCACTAAATAGGGACCGAATAGGGACCGAATAAGATCGGTCCTATTTAGGGACCGAATAAACAGTCCTAGTTCGGTCCCTAAAATAGGGACCGATAGGGACCGATTTATTTCGGTCCCTAAATAAGGACTGAATTTAGCAGTCCTAATTCGGTCCCTAAAATAGGACCGAATAGGGACCGAATAGGGACCGACATTATTCGGTCTCTATATTTGGGACCGAATAATTTCGGTCTCTAAATCGGTCTCTATATGCGCTTTTTCTTGTAGTGAGTTGAATGTCCGAACTGAAGACAATTGAGTTCAGAAAGAAGGATAGTTTCCAAGAAATTCAGAAGATACAAGAAGAAAGCCATGGCAGCAGCATGGACAACAGCAGTGACTCAGACAGCGATTCAAGCTCAAGCAATGAAGAAGAAGAAGAAGCCACCTGGCATTCATGGCCAACGTCGAAGATAAGGTAACATCAACTCATCTTTTTCTTCATGTAATGAATTTGATTCAGATAACTTAGAAGAAGCTTTTAATGAATTGTACTGTAAATATAAAGAAGTATGTAAATCACTAAAAGCCATAAGAAAAATCTCTCAAGCTTAGAAAATACTAATTCAGACTTAAAATCTGAAAATGAGTAAATGGAAAAACAAATTACTGAACTAAAAGGAGAAATGAACTGGTATGTGAAGACTTAAAAAACAAAAATGAACAATTAGCGAGTTTGGAAACCAAGAAACTGTAAATAATTAAACAAGAAGTTAACACTTTAACAACAAAAATGAAAAATTGTCAAGCACACTAGAAAAATTTACTAATGCAAAACAACATTAATATTAAAAGTGCTAGACGGTCAGGTAAAAAGAAACATGGTTAGGTTATACTCCTCCCGATAATGTAGAAACAGTAGTATATCCTAAAACATATCCAACTCCTGCATTTGTACTTGAACAAAGCACAACAATAAAGCAAATTTCAAATACAATCCAACTGAAAAGATAACTAAAATGTCCTGCTGTAGCCATTGTAATAAGTTAGGACACATTAAAGTATCATGTCCAACTAAACACAAAGTATGTATAATTAAAAGAAAAATTGATGAGACTAACCAACTAGGACCCAAAAGAACTTGGGTACCTAAAACTTATATTTTTAATGCAGGGAAACCATCGAGCATCCAAATGGTACTTGGATAGCGGATGCTCAAGGCACATGTCAGGGAACAGAAGCTATTCTCACATCTTGAAGCGAAGAAGGAAAAGTCACATATGGTGACAATGGCAAAGGGTCTGTAATAGGTTGTGGACCAGTTGGTAGCAAAGGAAAAGTTATCATTGAAGATGTTCTTTGTGTGAAAGGACTTAGGCACAACCTCATTAGTATCAGCCAACTGTGTGATAAAGGACATCATATCAGATTTCAAGAGTCAAAGTGCAGTATCATGAAGGATGGTGCAGTCGTGTTTGAAGCCACAGGGAAAAGAACCTATATGTACTTTATCTAGAAGACCTGAAAGATCAAGATGTCTGTCTAGCAGCAAACAAAGGCAGTCAACTGAACTTTAGCACCAAAGACTGGGCCACTACAGTTTGGATGGCATGAGAAAATTGATCAAGAAGCTTGGTGGAAGGTCTACCCAAGGTAGTGCAAAATGAATGGTGTATGTAGGACGTGTGCAAAAGGGAAACACACCAAGTCATCCTTCAAGTCAAAGACCATGGTAACAACCTCTAACCCTTAGAACTTCTACATATGGATTTATTGGGCCAATGAGGACCACAAGTCTCGGGGAAGAACTTTGGATTTGTTATAGCAGATGATTATTCCACATTTACATGGGTTTCTTCCTGGAACACAGGATGATACTTTTGAAGTTTTGTTAGTTTCAGTAAGAAAGTTCAAAGGATAAGAAGTATAGCATCATTAGTATCCGATCAGATCATGGAGGAGAATTTCAGAATGAAGCTTTGCAAATTTTGTAATACCAAGGAATAACACACTTCTCAGCACCAAGGACACCACACAAAAAATGGAGTTGCTGAAAGAAAGAATAGAACCCTATTGATATGGCAAGAACAATGCTATCAGAATATGATTTGCCAGGTTTTTTTGGGCCGAAGCCATCATCACAGCATGCTATATTATCAATAGAGTAATGATCAGGCCAATCTTGAGAAAGACTTCATATGAGCTATACAAGCAGAGGAAGCCGAAGATCCCATTTCAGGTATTTGGATGTCCACTTCATCCACAACAACGAAAAAGGGATATTGGTAAGCTAGACTCCTAATCAGATGAAGGTATATTCATGGGGTATGCTTCCAAACCCAATGGATATAGAGTATTTAACAAACAAACTTTATTGATTGAGCAATCAGTCCATATTATATTTGATGAACTAACCCTTCCTTGAGAAAGGAAGTACATAGTGATATTGATGATACAGATGAATTGTCCAAGAAACTAAAGAACACATCGTTGAGGACAAGAGATCCACCCTTGGAAGATCTACAACAAAAGCACACATCACATGAAAATCTTCCAAAGGAATGGAGGTATAAGAAGGATCACCCACTGGACAATATAATTGGAGATCCATCTATTGGGGTAAGAACAAGAGGTAACGTAATTCCATGTGATTATTTAGCTTTTGTATCTCAAATGGAGCCTAAGACAGTCAATGAGGCACTGTTGATGAATCTTGGATAATAGCCATGCAAGATGAACTTAACCATTCAAGAGAAACCAAGTATGGTCCCTTGTTCCGAGACCATCAGATCATCTTGTGATTGGCACAAATGGATGTTCAGGAACAAATTGGATGAAGCTGTTGTGATCACTAGAAACACCAGATTGGTAGCTCAAGGCGATTCCCAAGAGGAAGGCATAGATTTCGATGAAACCTATGCACCAGTGGCTAGACTTGAGGCAATTAGGATTTTACTTTCATATGCTTCTGCATTAAATTTAAAACTCTTTCAAATGGATGTAAATCTCTACTTTTTTAAATGGTTTTATAAAGGAGAGTATATGTAGAACAACCACCTGGTTTTGATGACATGGATTTTCCGAATCACTTTTTTAAGTTGCATAAAGCTTTATATGGTTTGAAACAAGCACCAGAAGCATGGTATGAACGGTTAAGTACATTTTTATTGAACCATGATTTTCATTAGAGGAAAGTATATAGTACATTATTTGTTAAGTCTAAAGTCAAACATGTATTGCTTGTACAAATTTATGTAGATGATTAATATTTGGTTCTACTGATGAATCTCTTTGCAAGTATTTTGAAAAGCTTATGGAGAATTTGAAATGAACATGATGGGAGAGCTTAACTACTTCCTCGGATTGCAAATCAAATAAGGAAAGGAAGGATCTCACATCTATCATGCCAAATATACCAAAGAATTACTAAAGAAGTTTAGATTTGAAAATGCCAAGCCACTGCCAACACCCATGAGCTCATCAACAAGGCTAGACAGTGACAAAATGGTAAGAAAGTAGATCAGAATCTTTATAGAAAGTATGATAGGTTCATTACTCTATCTAACCGCAAGTAGACCTGATATATTGTTTAGTGTATGCATGTGTGCTAGGTATCAGGCAGATCCTAGAAAGTCTCACTTAATTTCTGTTAAAGAATCTTTATATTTAGCTAGAACTCATGATCTAGGTCTATGGTACCCAAATTCATGTGAAATTAATTTAGTAGGATTTCTGATGCTGACTATGCTGGATGCAAGGTAGATAGGAAAAGCATCAATGGATTTTGTTAATTTCTTGCAGGATGTCTGATATCATGGTCCTCAAAGAACAAAATTCAGTAGCACTATCTACAGCTGAAGCTGAGTACGTGGCTACTGGATGTTGTTGTACACAACTCTTATGGATCAACAACAACTTGAGGATTTTGGACTAAATATCAAGACAATTCCCTTGCTGTGCGATAACACCAGTGCAATAAATCTTACCAAAATCCAGTTCAGCATTCAAGGACAAAGCACATTGAGGTTAGATATCATTTTATTCGTGATCATGTAGCTAATGGTAATATAGACATTTCTTTTGTAGATGCTCAAAATCAGTTAGCAATATCTTCACAAAGGCCTTACCTGAAGAGAGATTTACTCTCTAAGAAGGAACTAGGCATGTAAAATTGTGAAAGATTTCTGTAAAAAACTGAAATATAAAGTATTTCAGAATACCAAATTTTTTCTCCCCTGTAGTAAGCAAAATTTCATTAAGTATTACTTATTTCTTAATTATCTAAGACGGTTCGATTATTTTTAAAGTATTTATTCCTCTCGAACTGGTCACTTTGTCGTTTTTCTGCTTTATGCCATTATGGCATCTCTTTTCGAAAGTCACTTTATTCCTTTTGATAAAAACCCAAATCTGTGGTACAACGATTCACTCTTCGTCTTCATCTCCTTCAACTTGCCTGAGGCGATACCCTATCGACTCCGGCATTGACTCTCTGGAATTTCAAAGCGTCCAACTCCTTCCCGCTAGAAATTTCTTGAGGGCTTCTGCTCCTTTCCTCATTCAAATCATCCAGAAACTTTCCCTATTCAAATCCATGGCCGCGTCTGGTATTTTCGGCAGCGTCGGGGGCTATGGAGCTGAGTTTCTCTCCACTGAGTAGCAAGAAAGGTTCACCTCTGTGAAGATCAAGGTCTGTGGCAATAAGGCCGTGGACGTTGCAGATTTGCAGAAGAATGGAATGGGTAGCATCATTGCAGCAATGGAGAGGATGAAATGGTCAAAGATGGCAACTTTGTCATAAGTAAGTTATCCAGACCTAGTGAAGGCTTTTCGTTTGTTTGAAGACTGAGGAGGATGGGTCCTTGACATCCACCATCAAAGGAACTCAGATTAAGATCACCTATGGGCTATTGGAATCACTATTTGGTGTTTTCACCATCGGTCAAAGTGGGGTTCATACTGTGGATATCCAGGCAAAGGGCTAGGGATTATTGGTCCCGAATTCAGACTAAAGGATGGGAAAGATTGACATCAACCAACTGAATGCTTTCAACCGTATTTTGCACTTTATTATTTGTCAAATTTTGTTCCAAGGAGTGCCACATTTTCGACTTGCCCAAAGGCGGACTCGGATATGATGTTCTGGGCTATCCAGAACCAGAGCATAAATATGGCAGAGGTTATGATAGAAAGGATGAAGTTTAATTTCGCTCAGGTTTGGGACAAGAAAAGCAAGCTAAATGTGTCCCTACCATATGCACACCTACTCACCAAGGTATTTTAACATTTTGGCATCAACTTATCTGGAGCAGTGTCAGAGAAAATGGGGCAGGCAATTCGAAGCAGAAACCTGAAGAAAAGTGGATTCTCATTGGTTGGAGGTATATGGACCAAGACCACAGTGGCTGAGGGTGAAGCCATTATTGGCGAAGCCCAAGAAGTCCAACAAGAAGTAGGAGAAGCATCAGTAGCAGCAGCAGTACCAGCAATTCAAGAGGAACCAACAGCAGCAACAGCGCCTTTAGTGCAAGCAGCAGCAACAGATATCAGGGAATGTGTGTCAGACATTCAGGAAGAGCAAGCAGCAAGAATTATTCAAGAAATTGTTGAGGATATCAGCTTCAGTGAAAGAAGGATAGAGGATATTCCTCCTGAGCACCTCGAGCCTGTAGAGCAATTGCAAGTAATTACCCCCCTCCAACTTCTATGGTAGGGTCAGTCCCTTAGAAGAGTGCTAGACTCTATTCCAAGCACTCAAAGTGTGCAAGAGGTTGCTAATGTTGAAGACGCTGTGGCATCAGGCCACATTGCAGATGTTGTGATGAGGAAGCTCCCATTCAGGGGGAGCAGGAAATTGTATCTAAAGATGTGCAAATAGTAGATGCTCCTAGTCAGGGTGAGCAATCTGCTGAAAGGAGCTGCATCTCAGGGGGAGCACACTGCTAATGTCCCCATTGATGAGCAGTTCAAGAAGGCATTGTGAGAGGTGCCTCAGATGATGCAATGATGATAATGTGGAGCCCGTTGCAAGGGCAAGCAGCAAAGGGAAAGAAGCAGCTCCTGGGATTCCTCTCTTGACCAGGAGGCCTCATCATGGCAGAAAAAGAAGAAATTGAAGGTCAATCTGAAGCCCTTAGTTTGCTAGAAGGATGAACAAGGGAAGATTTTGTGCTCTGTGCAATCAGATATTCAGTCAATTTTCATAAGCCAGAGTACCTCAGCAAGGAGATGGGAATGGTCAAAATGCAGTGAGATGGGTGCGACGTGAGCTCATTAGCATCAAGGAGTCTATAGCCGCACTTGGAGATTTGGTCAGGGCACAGTCCTCAAATGCCCCTCCTGCTCCTTCTCCTGCAGAACCAATTCGAGGTCGGGGCCTTCAGAGGCCAGGCAACAACAAGATGTTGGGCCATCAGGGCCAATTTCAGAAGATCCAACAGGGCCATCTGGGCCACGGGTTGTTGAAGAGGTAGCAACTACAGTGCAGGATCAGGTTGAAGCTGTGAAGGCTGGGCCACCAGGGCCATCAGAGGATGTTGTTGGGCCAACCGGGCCAGTGGTTTCTGAGGGGGTGATTCCAAGAGTAGAAGAGCAAGTTGTAGCTTCAGAAGCCCCTGATCCTTCATCTCTTGCAACTCCAGCCCCTCCTTCACCACCATCCTCCTTCACATCACCTCCAGCACCTATCACTTTCAAACAACCCATGCCTCGCACCATTTCTTCCCCAACTCCATTTCCTTCTGAATCCTCCTCATCTCCTGCCACCTCTACATCCATTCCTCCACCTCCTGCTGTCATTGAAGACCCTCCAGCCTCATCATCAGCTGGAACCTCATCCTCCTCTGGTCCTTCTTCAGATGGACCATCCATCATACCTCCTCCTACCCATCAATCCTTTCTTCATCCTCCTACTCCTCTCTCCTTTGTTACCTTTATACCTAAAGGTGCACACTTGAAGTCCCTTTCTCAAGAATTCGAGATGAGTTGGAATTTCCACAATCCGCTCAGTCCTAGAAGTTGGTTCTCATGTCCACAGAACTAACTCTCCTTCTTCTAGTCCTTCTTATAAAAGAGGAAACTCTCCACACTCTTGCTCTTCCTCTTAACCCAAATTTCCTCTCTTTGGTTTTCCCTCACTGTTGACAATCGAAGGAAACCAATCTATTGTGAATATCTCAAAAATGTATCTTTGCCACCATTTTTGGTGTTTCTTTTCTTAATCTAACTGATCACCTCAATGTTGTCCTTCCCTATAACCACTTCTCAAAAGCCGATCAATCCAAAATCTTCCAATGGTTGAATGCAAGTCTAAGAGAGAGTCAGGGGCTAAAGGGCACAAGGCTCTCTACAGGAAATTCTACTTGCAATCAGATTGGTTTCTACCCCGAGATCACCCACTCACTCTCTCTGAGTGGTTTATCATTCATCACAAGACCACCTGGGCACCTTTTATTCAAAAGGATGTTAAGCTCATCAGGTACTTCCAGCTATTCAATGACTATCGATATCTTCACAAGCTACCTGAAGTGCAGTTGGGTCAGTTCCAGGGCGCCATTGCTTCGTTAAAAATTGAAAATCCAGTCAATTGCTCCTTCAAAGTGGATTTCGCTACCCTGCAAATTCCAGACACTGTGTTTCTCCCCAAACTGCATTCTTTGGTCATGAACTCCTCAGTTGGTCCTGTAATTTTTGAGAGATTTGCTTGTGTCATGGGTAGGATCTCAGCTCAGCAGGGTCATCTCCCCTCCTTCCAAAGATTCCTCTTTAGAGAATTTCATTTGGGACATATCTCCTTGAAGTTCTTGCCCCTTTACTATCAGAATGTTAAAGGCTTTCTCCACTGACTAGGGAAAAGCATTATAACAGTCAGCCCTTCAGCTGGAAGCCTTAAATAGCTCCTTATTTAAGGCCGGCAAAGCCTGCTCTCACAACTGAAGCCTTTTTGGACTTGAACTCCATCAATCTGGTTAAGAGCCTTATGATCAGTTGGTCGAGTGGTACAAGCTTTTTATGGCTTTGAAGAAAGATCTTTTGCAGCATCAGATCCACTACCCCTATCAAGATCACCAATTTCTTCAGTTTGCCAGCTTTGGATCTTTCATTCCCTTCAAGGCCTCTCTTGGCAAAGATGAATATGCTACCTTGCTAGAAGATCAGCACCAACTTTACATCAAAGAATGCTTCCTAACATGGGGTCATCCTATTCTATTACTTTTGGATTTTTTAGACCTATTTTGAGGAACAGGAATGCAAGGCTTTGCACATTATTCAGCGACATGCCTCCCTTCTATCTCCTTCTTTCTACCTCCATGTAACCCCTCAAGATACATAGCAAAGTTCTTTGATCTTACTTCTCTTTTCTCCTTAAATTCTTTGTCTCAGTATGATATCTTTTTGCTTAATGACAAAAAGGGGAGAAATACAGTACTTCTGAATACATCTCTCATGATATTTTATTTCGCAATTTATTTATATTTATTTCAGAACATCTTTGGTTAATGCTATGTTTTGTCATCACCAAAAAGGGGGAGATTGATGATCAGATTATCCCCAATGTATTTTACATAAATTACATATCTATTTTAGTGATTAACAAAACTGTGATAAAGTTTACTCTAACATAATTTCTATGAGATTTGAGCATAGGAAAAAATCAGTAAGTATTTATCATCCTGTAGCATTTACAGTTCAAAGCATGAAATATTCTAAGTACACATCGACTTTCTAGTTATTGCAACAATTCCTTAGAATCATAACAATTTCTTCATCCACATCGATTTTTGGTTCTATAACGATTTCATAAGTCATCGCTATTCTATTGAAGTCTATTTCATAACGATTTGCTCTCATAACGATTCGTTAAGTGAGTATAACGATTTCAATCTCACAACGATTTCGTAAGTAAGCGTAACGATTCCTCTCATAACGATTCGACAAGTGAGTATAACATTTCAATCTCACATCAATTTTGTAAGTGAGCATAACGATTTGCTCTCATAACGATCGAAAGGTGAGTATAACGATTTCAATCTCACATCGATTTCGTAGTGAGCATAACGATTTGCTCTCATAACGATTCGACAGTGAGTATAACAATTTCAATCTCACATTGATTTCGTAAGTGAGCATAACGATTTGCTCTCATAACGATTCGACAAGTTGGTTATAACGATTTCTTCACAACGATTTGCTTATAACGATTTGCTCATAAAGATTTGCTTATAACGATTTGCTTATAACGACTTGCTCATAATGATTTGGTTATAACGATTTGCTCATAACGATTTGGTCATAACTATTTGCTCATAACGACTTGCTCATAACGATTTGGTTATGAATGCATAACGATTTATGCGTACAACGATTTGTTTCCGAATAAGCAACGATTCACATGAACAATGACTCATTCACAACGATTCTGTAAGTCATGTTCATATCGACTTCATGAGCTATAAACTTGATATTTGAATATCTTGACAAGTCAAAGTCATCCCACATATTTCACTGTTATCCATGCATTAATACAACTGTACATTTCTCTGCACGATGCATATTCAGATATCTTCTATTCTTATGCTCCCGCATGTAATATCTTTTTGAAGAGACATAATGGAATTTCCATTTTGATGTATTCTCACTCTAACATTGACTGACAACAAGAGACATCTTAGCTATCTACGTTTTAGCATTTAATGTGTGTAGGTCCTGATAGCACAACTCTATACAACGTTGGACAAGTAGAAGCTGGAGGATATCAGAAGTATTTTCTTCTTACGTGCATGGAACGCAAAGAACCATTGACTACAAAGGAAAGCCATGCAGTCTAACGTCCTCACAACATAGAGACACGGATACTTCAAACGGCTACATTTTTCAAAGAAGATATAAATAGAAGACTGGTGCCTACATGATATACATCTCTTGAGAATTCAAAATCTGCAAGCACCATAAGAGCTCAAGTCTCACTCCATCACTTTGTTGTAGCTCCCAGCTCTCAGCACCCAGTGTCATCTTAGAGAGAGCGTTTGCGTACTGAGAGTGTTCATTTATTGTTCATCTTCTCCTCTCAGTCTTCGCTTCGGATCAGCATTGTGTTGTTAGCTTGGTCCAGGGCGCATCATCTCTTGACACTTTTGTGTGTTAATTCCCTTCATGTGAAGGAAGACCTGGGGGTTCCAGGGTGTTCATTCCCTTCGTGTTGAAGAAGACCTGGTGGGATCCAGAGTGTTGTATTATCTTTGGGTTGTGAAGAGAAGACCAGCTACGGCTGGGTGTGTAAGTGTCCTTGAGGGGGACTGTACCCTTGGGTAGTGGAATCCTGAGTTGTTGCTCAGGGACTGGACGTAGGACTCCTGTGGAGAGGAGGTCCGAACCAGGATAAAATCTTGTGCAGTGTGTGTGTGTCACGCCCTGACGCGGAATATCGGAACGCGAGGCATTTGCAAGTGAACGGGTATAGAGCGAGTGCTAGACATCAAACCATTGCACATAATAATACTAAAGCAAATTCATTTCATTAATACATTTCCATGCCTAGTTACAACCACTAATATCAGAGCCAATCTATAGGGCCCAATTACATTGAAAGAAAGCAAAGACTAAACTTCAAACCTAACTACTACAACGCTAAATATAGCAATAGGACGCTAGGGTACTCAAGACATCACTCCAGGTCGTTCCCGTCCTCTTGAGTGAATGGTCATCCCTCGGTCTCACCTGAGAACACAACGAAAAATAACGCAGAGTGAGCGAATCGCCCAGTCAGACTTAAATCTCAGGATCAAGCATGCTTTAAGTGATTAATGTCTTATAAAGCAGGATAACTAGAGAGATAACGAGAAACATATAGAAAGTACTGGTACACGATAACGAGGGACAATAGCACGACACAAGATAACAAGTTTTGATATCGGATTGGCCAAATAACAAGATAACAAGTAAAGTTGCACTTCAGTGCACAAGTCACGATAGCAAGTGTTGGTCGATATTCTTTCAACCACGAGATTCAAGTAAACCAATAATTGACTGTTTGATTAATTGATTGCCATAGATCGAATCTTGCGTGTTCATGCGTTAGGTGTATGCCATCACCCTGATCATTAGACCCCCACGAGTTATAGCCTTTCAGGTGCTCCTCCCATAGACCAGACCGGGCCCTTATAATGTTGCCTAGCATAGTCATGTTTTTATCGTAGACAATCAATTTAATGGCCAAATAGAGTACCAAGAAATAGATGAGAGTACTAGATGAATAGACGAGATAGTAGAGTGAACGTGAATAGATGAGCGAGTAGAGTATAGATGAGGGCTAAGGGACAATGCACGTAACTCTCCGAGTAAACAGGCGATAGTAATAGTTGCACAACACGCGCACATGGTGTTGGCAGTCAGGTGGAACTCACGACCCTACCACGGGCCATGTTAAGCACAGGTCCAGAGGTCCGCGTGATTCGAGATGAGAGCGAACTTCTAATAGCCGTTTGGACCATATTGATCCCTAAAGGGTGTAATAGGTGTTAGGGTACAACCGGCTCGTCGACCATGTGGGAATCCATGATCAGAGGAGACTTACGGAGGCCTTGAACAAAGACTCACTAGTCCGGCAGAAGGAGTATCCGACGGAGAGTTTGTCAAGCCAAGAAAGTGTGTATATAGAAACAAGTGCTCGACGTTCTAGAGGAGTTCTAGAACAGTGGAGCGTCGAGATCAGTATTCCCAAACATTGCGAGAAACGATAGATAAATATTGTTTAAAATATGACAATTTAATTACATAAACTATCAGAAGTATTATGAAATAAACTCATGTCAAATTACGCCATATTTGGATGGTTCAAAGTATGTGTAAGTGTAAGAGAAATCATAGACAGAAAAGAAGTCGTGAATATGTATTTAAAGCATTCAATATAGCTCCTTTTAGAACAGGTGTTTTACTATGTGAATGACTGTTAAATAGGCGTAAGAATATTTTTGAAAGTGAGAGTAACAAATTTTATGGGTTTTCATGCAAATCTTGTGAACGCGACGTAGGCCAGTAAGGGTAGCGACAGGGTCAGGGTAGATCGCGACAAGGCCTGAAAAGGGTCGCGACAGGGCTGCCAGGACAGAAGACCAGAACGCGACGTAGGGTACTGTCGCATTCAGAACGCGACAAGATGAGGCGTCGTGACGGGCTTGAGAACGCGACTTGTTGGGCCATCACGTTCTCAGGTCCGTGGACTGAGTCTGACAGAGTTCTGCTCTGTCTTGGATTGCGGTCCATAAATATCAGATTTTGATACAGGGTCGTTCAGAAAATCATAACTAATTGTACACACGATGAAAAATCATGAAACCAAGGGCAAATGAAACTAGACATGTGAGAGTACTTCCAGTAAATAGGATTAGAGAGAGAGCATGGTTTGAACATGGTTTGAGTATGAACAATAACGAATAACACAGAACATGATACAGAGAGCAAGATTGATTTAATTCGAGCAACATGCTCAATAAATATTAGGGCTTTCAGTGCAAACGATGCCTGACATGCATCAGTTCCTACAGTAAAAATCTCGTAGCATGGGGTTGAGTATACAAGGAGATCATGGTTAAGAAGAGTGTTCGGGGTCATGTAAGTTGCAGAACATGAAAATCAAGAACAAAAGATATGCTCGTTGGAAATTACGAAACCAAATGGGCTTTTGCTCCTGATAGATGAGACATCCTACAGAAAAAGTTTCATGGTTTATGCTCGTGAGAATGCCTACCTTTGACTCGATTTGTCTTCTAGGGTTAAAATCTCCAAGAACGAGGAAGAAGCTCCAAGAACTCCTTCTCCCCACGAGATTCTCTCCTCCTTGGCCTCTTCTCCACGTCTAACAACCTTTAGCAACGAGCTAGGGTCGGCCAAGAGGGTTTTAAGAGATGTATTTATATAAATACAAGTTCATATTCCTACTACTACTCAAATTCCTCTTAATTACGAGATTTCCTAACTCCAACCTTCCTTTCTTGCTTTCCAACCTCTATTTTGGTTAGGATGGGATCTAAATTCGTGCTAGACTATATGGGGTAGGTTTAGGAATCCCATTCCAACTCTTATTGCCTCTTTTAATGCTTAAAGAATCCTTTCTATTTAGGATATATTAAAACTCCGAATTTAGGGTATTTTTTTTTATTTCCTATTTGTAATTCATATTTTGACCCAATAAGTTCTAGAGGAACCATTAAGCAAAGCCCATTACTCTTTTCCATTTAATGAGTTTTATTTAATACTCTTTTCATTGAATATCCCTTTAGCTGAGTTTTTAATTTATTATTTAAATTTTTATTTTTCTCAAAAATTCAGGTTGCTACAATGTGCTTGTCTGTGTTTGCTGTTTATCTTTTTTCACTAACACTAACTGTTATCGAAGTGTGTTTTGTGTGAACTTTTTGTGGACAGGTTTAAGTGTTCAAATTTTAAGAATCCCATTCACCCCCCCTCTGGGCTTACTAGCTGAGCAACAAGGGGTGATGTGGAGACATCATTAAATAGGCCTTCTCGACAAGTAGAATGTCATCTTACTATGGCAGAGAAAGGATTTGAGATATTTGCACATACATGTCGCCCAATAGGATGGAGCAAGGGTTAACACAAAGTTGCAACCTGAGGAGTGTTTTCAAGCACATACATATGTGAAATATTTAATTGTGAGACAATTAGACCATATGTAGTAAGTTGCTTCATTATTAAGAAGTTATATTTTCTTTTAATTTGTTAATAGAAAGATGTGAATCACTTCACTGCAGCTACCATCTTGATGAGATTGTACATATGTACCCTCACTCATGTTAAATGGAAATAGAACATATTCATACATCTAAATTCTCAGGTTGGCTGAAAACACAAGTCGCATTCACATTGAGGAACCTATTTATCGATGATTATATTTTTTGTCACGTAATTTATCCAATGTTTCTGTAAAGTGGACAAATTGCAAGAAAGAAGACATAAGGCTATTTCATCCAAGCTTCGTTCAATCAAAGATGGTCCACTTAATGTGGTTAAAAAGTATGAAGCCTATATAGTCAATGGATATAAGTTTCACACCAAGAACCTTGGGCGTCATCGAGTTACACAAAATTTTGGAGTTGTAATGTCGGCGACTACATCAAGTTTCTCAAGTCCAAAAGACAAAAACCCCATCCACGGGAATGTTAAATACTATGGTGTTCTTGATAAGATTATCTAGCTTGATTACTATGGGGAGATGAAAATAGTATTATTTTAGTGTGATTGGATTGACGTTCATCGAGGAGTCAAGTAAGATGGCAAGTTCACAATTGTTAATCCAACATGCCAACTAAGAAGTAATGAGCCTTATGCCATGGCATCATAGGTTGATCAAGTATGGTATGTTGAAGATCTTCAGAATGCTGGTTGGTATATTGTTGGCAAGACATCACCACGCAACTTCTTTCAAATGGGAGATCGAGAAAATAATGATGGAGATTTTATAGATTTTGAGACAATGGTAAAATTGAAAATAATGTTGACACGCATAGTGATAGTGTCATTGATGACATTGGTATAACTTGGGAGAGAGATGATGTTGACGGAATAGAGATCTAAAGTTAAGACAGTTGATGATAATATTTTTGTTCTAAACTTTTTCAATTTCTCTCTTTAGTGATATTTTGGATGAGGGCTCACCCTATTGATTGTTCTAGGGCAGTTGTTGTGGTGATATCAGTCAAAATAGTAAAGTCTCATGAGTGGAGTTGTCTTTCTTGGTTCTTATATCTTGCTATGTTTATAACCTTCTTTGCATGATATGCAAGGTTCACTTCAGAGGGTTCAGTTCAATATTTTCTTTTTGAATGTTGGTATTATTTCATTAAATGTTGGTATCTACAGTACTTTTTTTTACCCAACTTGATCAAGTTCTTTTGATATTAATTTTACATTTCAATTGTGCAACTTGATCTCTTCTTCTTAACAATGATGTGCAACTATGCAAATTTTAGACAACCTAAAGATATTTAAGATAATATCTGAAGAAGCTAAGAAGTTCACATTTCGTGGAATGTGTAAGTGTATTACTAACTTCTTATATGCATTTTGTGGGCACATCTAAACATATGTTTCTCTTTATTGTTTCTTTGAGACAGAGGGAAGAGATAGATAAAGGGTTTGTCTTTCACTACAACAAGCCAGAAAAGTGAAGAAGGCATGTGGGATCCATCACTAATGTCAAACCCACATCAACCTAAGAAAGTGAAGAACATTGAAGACATTTACACAAACATTTCTAAACAGTTAAAGTTGAATTTAGATATCATTCAATCGTACATGGAGTGAGTCTATTCTTGTAAAGCCATTATTATCTTTTTTTCCTCTTATATAACAATGTTAACTTTATTGAATTCACAAGCATATGTGGATGGAAATTGGAAAAGAACAAGTGGACATGGAATATGTAGATTGCTTATTATTCTTGAATGGATTTGAAATTGTGCTCCATTGGATTTTCAGGAAAAGAGTCTTCTCAAAGACGTATACTTTTGTGCCTATTGTGGATGGGTGAGTGAGTAGAATGTTATCCTAGAATGAAATATTTATTTCATATTAAATTTCTATGTTCTTTCTTATAGAGGCCATTAGAACCTCCTTATATTATGTAACTTTGGAAGGCCACTTCACAAGGATTATGGGCCATGTATGATTCTTCTAGACTCTCTACATATGACTGATCCTATGAGTAAGGAGCAAAATATAAGAGGGTAATAACAACTTATTTCTATGTATCAACTATGCACATTTATCTTTAAAGTTCTTGTTATTTTATAGATTTGCAAAGGAATTATACAAGGCAAGTGGAAGGATGGAAACTAGCTGTGCAATTAAGTCTATTCCTCTTCTACTTCCTAAGGTGCTTCCCATTACACTACTTCATATTGAACTTTACCCACTAAATATTTTCTGGTTTATAGGTCCCACAACAAAGTGGTGGGGAAGAATGTGGTGTCTTCATGTTATATTACATGTTTCTATTTGCAATGAATGCTCCAAAGTGTTAGTTATGGGTGTCCTCAAGCCAATCATAACTTGTACAATCTTGTTCTTTAATAATAATAATAAGGCTTTTTATTTATATATGTAATTCGTTTATCGTTTCATTATGAAGTCCATGAATATGCGCAATGGATACTAATTATGATGAGATCATAACAAAGGGATAATATCCTTTAAGTGTATATTCTTAATTGTTCCTAGTCGGAGGATATTCGAGAAGGACATCGAATATCCAGTTAGACTAGTACAGGTTGCACCTGCTCATATGATGAGGGTGACTGGTCTCATAGTCACTTGTGTGGAGACACTAAGGTGAATCTGTAGGCGCTCATTGGATAATGAGTTCACTAAACTGATCCGTTATGAATCGTTGGATGGTAATGTTACCTAACTGTCAACCAGCTAGATTCATTGTCACAGTGGCGTGATTGGTCCTTAGACCTGAGACACCAAGGACACCTTGTCGGTGGACTTCTAGATTTTGACCTTAATATAGATCTCTAGCCATGGGGTCTTAATCAGTTAAGTGTTCGGATCTAGCGGAATACCTTCGAAGGTGATTGTGTGGTCAACATGGGATCGCTCGCTTACGGTAATAAGAGAGTGAATGCTATAGGGAAAGATGCCTGATAGTCCCTGGCCAGGGCATGACTACTTATCAAAAAAGGAGTTTTTTGATATTGTTATGCGGCATCTAATCCAAGTGAGTGCGTGTATTAGGGTTTGACAGTTGACCATACCCTAAGTGCACTCGGGAGCATTGTACGAGCGAAGGATTATAGTCACGTGGTAACTGTTAACAGAAAAGGTTCCTTGATTGGGTTGCTGAACCCCAATGCTTTCCAAGATCAAGTGGTGTTGCTTGGCACCCAACTTGATTGGAAGCCCGGTCAATTATCGTGAGATGATAATCGATTGTGTAATTAATAATTACAGTAAGTCAATAAAGAGTTATTGGACTTAATGGGCTGAAAACTGGACTAGCACTTGGGCCTAGAGGGTCACACGCAATAGAATTCCGAGCAGACTGGGAAGGATGGACGTTATAGATAATAACTGGGTTTTGTGAAAAACTGCAGTGTCTATAAATACACGTGGAGAGTTAAACCGTGGCCCAAGCTCCAGGTCTTCTCTCTGGCCGCCTCCTCCTCTCTCTCCTAGGGTGCCCCCACCTCTTCTCTCTCCTGGCACATGGTGGAGCTGAGATTCGGGAGATGCGTGGAGACCGAGGAGATCCCATCTGCATCTGGAATTCACATGGATACATCTAGAGGCCGGACACCTGAACGACTTAAAGCACCAGCGCCTCCAGTGCTACCTCCTCCCGGGTTCGGGAGTTTCGCAACCCCGCAAAGGTAAAGATCGGATCTTCCTAAGCACGGGTTCTCCATATTTTGTTCGATTTCGATTGCCGGCAACGATATCAACCTGAGGGAATCGCGCTTTCCGCTGCGCTCTGATCGATTCCTTACAGTGGTATCAGAGCCAGGTTGCTGGCTCGGTCGGAATCGTCACCATATGAATGTTATTTCATGCGTTTTCGTCGATTCGCATTCTGCATGAATCGCCAAGTTTGCTGCGTTCTTGGGTCGCACATGGGATGTGCACTTCCTGTTTGGTACATGGGAATCATTACATGTACCAAGGGCATCGCGAAGAACCCTTTGTGGCGTCGTTTGGCCCTCTGTGGAGGTCATACGGCCCTCTGCAAGATGCCGCCGCCATGCTTCTTGGACAGTCCAAGAAGGGGCACTTGTTGGCCCTTTTGGTACGGCAGCAAGCTAACCTAGAGGGGGGGTGAATAGGTTTTTCTGAAATCTGAAATATAAACTTAAACACAGAAATTAACACTCGAAGGTTTGGTTAGTTTAGTGTGATAAAGAGTAGTAGTGCAGAAGCAAATAAACAATCAGACAAAAGACACAAAGAATTTATCCTGGTTCGGCCCTTCCACATGGAAGTCCTACGTCCAGTCCCCAAGCAACCTCTTGGGATTTCACTAACCAAGGGTACAGTCCCCCTTAAGGACACTACAACACCCAGCACCCCAGCTGGTCTTCTTCTCTTCCCGGGCAAGAAGGCAGCCCACTTCTCTTATAGGTAAAGAAGCCAACCTCCTGGTACAAACCCCAGTGCGGTTCTGCTAGACACAAACCCCTAGCTGGGTTACACACTGTATACAGTCCTACAGCTGGACAGAAGTCTTTCTTAGAAAAGAAAGAACAAAGCTGAGAGTTGGAACAAATAAAAACCAACTACAAGAACTCTCAGCAAAAGACTCTCTCCCAGATTTACAAGATGCACAGAGAGAGAGAGAGAAGAGAGGAGAAGGAGCTTGAATGCTTCAGTGCTTCAGATGCTTGAACACTTTTCTTGGGCTCAGGCTCTTTCTCTTTTTCTTTGAGTGTATTTGGAGTTCAGGTTCCTCACTGGTTGTACACTCATTCAAAAGATCTTCAGGAAAAGCTCTCAGTTCTTCTTCAGCCTTGCTTCATCTTATATGAGCAATTTGAATAAATCCGTTGGAGTTCTAGCCGTTGCTCATCTTCTCTTTCTTCTGATAATTTGTGGTCTACGAGGTCTGCAAGTATAGAAGAAAGTGTTTAGATAAAAGAGTGTTTCTGTCAAAAAGGCTCATACATCTATGTTTCCTGTTGCCACCCAGAAGTGGTAAGTAATCTCTCTTTTGTTGGCAGGAGAGAAGAGATCTAGAAAGTTAAGCAAAAAGATCTCCTGTCAGAAAGATAAAGGATTACGCAAATCAAGAATATTTGACTTTTTCACTAGATGCCAAAAATATTTTGAAATAAAATAAATCTATGTTTAAGTGAAATCCATATTTACAAAGGAATCGATGTTTCACTTATCAAATCCTTTTGAGAGTTACAAAGGAATCCATGTGAGAGGTCTGTGTGAGTTACAAAGGAATCCTTATGAGAAGTCTGTGTGAGTTACAAAGGAATCCTTATGAGAAGTCTGTGTGAGTTACAAAGGAATCCTTATGAGAAGTCTGTGTGAGTTACAAAGAAATCCTTATGAGAAGTCTGTGTAAGTTACAAAGGAATCGTTATGAGAAGTCTGTGTGAGTTACAAAGGAATCGTTATGAGAAGCGAATCGTTATGAGAGCGAATCCTTATGAGAGTTACAAAGGAATCGTTATGAGAGCGAATCCTTATGAGAGTTACAAAGGAATCGTTATGCGAGTGAATCCTTATGAGAGTTTACAAAGGAATCGTTATGAGATTACAAAGGAATCGTTATGAGAGTGAATCCTTATGAGAGTTTACAAAGGAATCGTTATGAGAGTTACAAAGGAATCGTTATGAGAGTGAATCCTTATGAGAGTTTACAAAGGAATCGTTATGAGAGCGAATCCTTATGAGAGTTACAAAGGAATCGTTATGAGAGTGAATCCTATGAGAGTTTACAAAGGAATCGTTATGAGAGTTACAAAGGAATCGTTATGAGTTACAAAGGAGTCTGTGTAAGTACAAAGGAATCCTTATGAGTTACAAAGGAGTCTGTGTGAGTTACAAAGGAATCCTTATGAGTTACAAAGGAGTCTGTGTGAGTTACAAAGGAATCCTTATGAGTTTCAAAGGAGTCTGTGTGAGTACAAAGGAATCCTTATGAGTTACAAGGAGTCTGTGTGAGTATAAAGGAATTCTTATGAGTTACAAAGGAGTCTATGTGAGTATAAGGAATCCTTATGAGTTACAAAGGAGTCTGTGTGAGTACAAAGGATCCTTATGAGAGCAAATCGATGTGGCACTTTGAACTGAAATCGATATATATTGAATGGACATCGATTTATGTGTTTAGTGCAAATCATTACGGTAATAATGTCATAAAATTATATTTATTAGAAAATCATGATATTTATTTATTATTAGAAAATCATGGTAATAAATATATTTAATATTCAATTATCATGTAAATTTATATTTATTAAGAAAAACATGATATTAAATATTTTTAATAATAATTAATTAAACATAAATTTTATTATCACCAAAATAAAAGGGTAAAATATAGGAGTGGTTCAACAGCACTTTCTGCAATTTTGGGGTTTTTCTGGATTTTCTGGACGTTTGGGGCAATGGGAGCGGCCTCCGGCACGCCGGTGCCATCTGCGGCTGCCGACGCCATCCGCGGCTGTTGGCGCCGTCCGCGGCCGCCGGTGGCGGCGCGGGGGCCGGCGGGGCTGCCCTGTGCCGGAGGGCGGCGGCGGCTAGGGTTTCACCCTAGCCGCGTGCCCCCTCCGTTTGGGCGGAGGGGGCGACCCCGCGCGGGTCCCCCGCGGGCGCGCGTGGGTCCGCCCGCGAGTAAGTCGCGGGCGGACCCCCGCGGGTCCCGCGTGGGCCCATTTCCCCCCTTTTTTTATGTTTAAATGGTTTTTAAATTGTTTAAAAGCCAGAAAATTCTTAAAAATAACAGAAAATTATGAAAATTAGTTTTAAGAGTTTTAAAAATGTTTTAACTCTCTGTAAATTATTTTTCATATGTTTGACCCCTTGCTTAATTAGTTTAAGGGAAATCTAAAATCGTTTTAGTTATTTCCTCTCATCTAATTAATGCATGTTAATTAATTAAAAATGTGATTCTTGTGAAATTAATTAACAGTAAATTTTGGCGGATTCTTGCAGCAACGGTGAATGGCATTTATCTAAAGTTGTTAGATGTTATCCATGTTAGCTAAATTGTTTAGTTAAATGGTTTTTCAAAATATAATTATTATATTTTTGAAATAAAAGTTATTTCAGAAGTAATTATGTGATAATTGCCTATTGATGCATGTGATGTGTTGATGTGTGGATGGATGATCATGGACCTAGATATCATGTGATGATTTTTATGGGTTATGGCATGTGATGTAATTTATGAGGACTGCGTGCCTCCCTCTCTCCCTCTATTAAATTCGGCCTGTACATTCTATCTTCCTCTTGTTATGTACTCCCCTTGACTTGTTCAAGGTTTCTTATTATTATCTGATGTATATTTATGGGCCTGCGAGCCCAATTTAATGTTACTTGTAATTTTAAGAAGCGGATTGGTGGAGATGGAGGAGAGTACCATGCAAGACCTTCATGGAGATAGAGTTACATCAAGCAAGAGCATACGATGCGGGGTTGCCATATGTTTGCCATGTTTGTGGATTACCAACTGGCTCTGGTAATGCCACTCTATGTTAAAGTCCATGATCATCCATCGTTTTTCTTCCATATGTGATATGTGTGGAATGTGCTTTGATATATATAATTAAATATATATGATATTCCAAATTCTATATATCAATAGCACGCAGATATAGAGACCAAGATTAAATATGATAAAATCCCTCCTCGTTCAAACTTTAAGCCGTAGCGTAATCATTTAGAATGAATTATGTGGCCCTCCATCATTATAGTTTTAGGATTGCCATTAGATTGGGCAAGTTTGTTGTGCTATCCACAAGGCTTGTCAAATCTGATGACAAACTAAAACTATGGCATGGTGATGCCTTAAACGGGGTAGAGGAACGGTGTAGCTTTGTTGTGCTATCCACAAGGGCTACATCCAAATCTATGTTCGTTACGTAATGATGGTACTGCTTAAACTGGATTTAATGACTTGATGTGCTATCCACAAGGTCATTAAAATTCAAGGGCCGAAATAAGATCGAATATTGCAAGAGTTGCAAGTGTCAAGGGTTGACCACTTTCAGATCATAGTATGGTTTGTTGTGCTATCCACAAGATCATGTTATGAGTTGTAAGATTCCGCTCCCCACTAGGAGACCGTCGGAGTCTCCCATTCTGTATATCTGAGGGTTATACAGTCTGTCGAAAAATAGGGAGCTGATCTTGATTAAATTCCTAATCTAGATTTAATTATTATTATGATCATCTGCTAATTGTGTTTACATTTCCTTTATAGGCAAAAATGTCGTCAGGTAACCCACTCCGTGGCATACTAGATGCCAACAAATTGACAGGCCCGAACTACTCGGATTGGCTCAGGAACCTGAAGATTGTCCTCAGGTTGAGCGCATTGCCTATGTCCTAGAAGGTAAGATCCCCGCTGAACCACCTCTAGATGCACCTGAAGGGGAAACACTTGAATTTGCGAAGTGGTAGGAGGATTCCACTCTGGCCCAATGCTACATGCTTGCCTCAATGAGCAATGAGTTGCAAAGGCAGCATGAGAACATGGATGCTAGATCCATCATGCAGCACTTGCAGGAGCTCTTTGAAGAGTAGAGCAGGGTAGAGAGATATGAGATATCCAAGGCCCTGTTCAGAGCTCGCATGGCAGAGGGGTCTTCAGTACAGACTCATGTGCTGAAGATGATAGAGTGGATTGAGAGGCTCGAGGGGCTTGGTTTTCTTGACAAGGAGCTGAGCATAGACCTCATTCTCCAGTCATTTCCAGATTCATATTCCCAATTCATTGTAAACTTTACAATGAACAAGATTGAGGTGAGTTTAGCTGAGATGCTCAACATGCTGAAGACTACTGAGGGAAACCTTAAGAAGAAAAAGCCCACTGTTTTCATGGTTGGAAAGTCCAATAAGAAGAGGAGAGTAGTGCAAGCTTTTAAGAAAGGCAATGCAAAGAAGCAGTCCAAGCAGAAGCAAAAGAAGGACATAAGCAAAGGAGAAGAAAAGGGCGAGTGCTTCCACTGCAAGAAGAAGGGGCACTGGAAAAGAAATTGCAAGGACTACCTTGCAACGAAGGCTCAGGAGAAGCAGAAGCTTGGCGAAGCTTCAGGTATCTATATGATAGATCTTCACTTGTCTATTAGAGATTCTACATCTTGGTTTTTAGATACTGGATGTGCTTCTCATGTCTGTAATGATGTGCAGGTGCTGACAAGTAGAAGGAAGCTGAGCAAGGGCAAGGTGAACTTGAGGCTTGGAAACGACGCAAGTGTTGGTGCACACACTGTGGGGACAGTGAAGCTCAAGTTACCCTCAGGAGATTAATTTATTAGATAATTGCTACTTTGTGCTTAGTATCATTAAGAACATTATTTCTGTTTCTTGTTTAGACAGAATTGGATACAAGTTTACCATTGAGAACAATAGTTGTTCAGTTTATTTGAGAAATAAACTAGTTGCTTTAGCAAATTTGGTGAATGGTTTGTATCTGCTTGATGTTTCTTATGAAAATCTCCATGTTGATGTTTCTCCTAAGAGAAGTAAGAATAGTGTGAACACTGCCTACTTATGACATTGTAGGCTTGGTCACATTGGCAAGAATAGGCTTCAAAAGTTGCATAAGAATGGATACTTGGATCCATTTGATTATGAATCATATGCAACTTGCGAATCTTGTTTAATGGGTAAGTTGACCAAATCTCCATTTAGTGGACATGGAGATAGGGCCAAGGACATATTGGAACTAATACACTCGGATGTATGTGGTCCAATGTCTACCCAAGCCAAGAGTGGCTACTCATACTTCATTACATTCACGGATGACTACTCAAGGTTCGGATTTGTTTACTTAACGAAGTACAAGTCTGAAGAGTTTGAGAAGTTCCAAGAATTTAAGAATGAAGTTGAGAAGCAAACTGGAAAAATCATTAAAATCCTACGGTCAGACCGAGGAGGTGAATACTTGAGTACAGAGTTCACACAATTCTTAAAAGACAATCGTATCCTTTCTCAATGGACTCCTCCCTATACACCACAGATGAATGGTGTATTGGAAATGTGACGGCCCTCATTATACGGTATGGTCATACCGACCCACGTCGATATAACGAGTGCTGCCAGCCACAGTGGGACATTTACCCAACGATACAAACAGTTGAGATACACGCGAATATACATAACAGAGTAGCAGAAGTAAAAGAGAACTATCTCCATTCATTCATCATCCACATTAAACATACATGCAGTTTGCAATTTGCAAAAAGGAACTAAAGTTCTCATAATTTAAATGCTGAAATAGATACAAAATGTCCAATGTCCACATATTACATTCTCTTCATGATAATTCTAATATAATGTTTCAAGTACATACTATGAAGTTTACAAAAAGGGATGCACAACTCCACTAGCTAAACTCCGCGCTCGGAGTCTGTCTCCACTGTCTCCTCCACGAAGGTCTCGTCACCGTCTAAACCTGTACGCCGAAGCAAGAGTGAGTCTTAAAGACTCAGCAAGCAACACTATACATGACATTCACGTACAAGTCCTAGTGGTTTCTACATGCACATTTACAGATTTCAAACACAAGCATGCTAGTCAATGCAAGTTTTCAACCTATCATGAAAGTTCTACAGTTTTATACATAAGGCATGCTTTCAGATTTTTAAGATGAAACCCACCTATCACATGATCTCTATTCAATTTACTCGTGAGACTTTGATCAAAACGTGAGAACTATTCACATGAACAATTCACATACATGAACGGGGAACATCATTAGCATGGATTCCACAAGTTCTTAAGTACATACCAAACTTTTCAACATGCTTTAGGTTGCTGATTTTTACATGGTTCAATGACTATAAACCTACACATGAGAGCTACAACGTTGCTTAAACATAACACATGAACAATCCATCATGCCATTTTTCACGCTTATTCATTTGTTGATCCTAACATGGATTCTAAACACCTTGCGCACATAAATATGAGAATAACGACATGCATTTTCTGAATTCACTTGGTTTCAGATTTTGTCTCACATGGTTTCAATAACACATTTACACATCTAGGATTTCACATTTTTCTTTACACTAGTTTTCTCTTTGCACATGTTTACACTTTACACATACACATTCACATTCATTGCACATTACATGGTCACATACACTTTACACATTACACTTTACACATATTTTAGTGCCGTGACACATAGTCCAAACCACCAAAGAAGGACACATTCACATCACATAACACATAGGCACCATCTAGGCAATGCAATGGTGACTCTTGGACTGCGCAGACCGGGAGAACAAGTCTCCACCCTAACCAGTGGTACTTGTCCACCTCCAGGATTTCCCCCTAATGCCCTTAGGGTCACTTGACACAATGAACCTTCTCAGGGGGACTTTTCCCTGATACAGCTCCACTGCCTTCTCGGAAGCAGTATCACATTGGCACAGTTTACACTTTTACGCATTTACCGTTTTACATATGGTTTCACGCACAACACATCTCATTTCATTCACTCTTTCACTCACCTGATCATTTCTGTTTTTCCTAACATGATACTACAGAAATTCCAAGGTTTAACACACAATACACACATTAATCATGCTGATTTTAGATCATAACGAACCGTATTTCAAATTATGCATGAATTATCGTACTTCACTTGAAAACACATAACTCTTTATCTACTGTTCCAATTGGCCTGAAAATTTAACCACATGCTGTTTTCGGGTTCAAAATCATACCCTCAATTTTTCAGATTTTTCTGAGCTAAATAGGATTTATAGAACATCAAACACCTAATTAGCATACTATTCACAATTAAGCTAACATGAGCCTAACACAATTTGCAATCTATCCACTTACTGTTTTGCACAGAAACCACTAACATATGTGGATTTAGAATACAACACCATCCTAATTCATACATCTATAAATCATTTGTCACAACCTATTTTTACATGTTTTTATTTTACCGAACTACACTTATTAACAATCCACAAGCATGCATGGATTACCAAAATTTCAGAGCACACATACATGCCCCCACAATTCCTTATGAATAGACTGAAACAAAACACTCAACTAATCTTAATCATGGAACTTTGAATTGCAAAATCATTTACAAGTTATATTCACATGCTTACAAGACATCATTACTCACATTCACCACACAACTCACACACATCCACAAGCACGATGCACGGTATACATAGCTTATAGGGATACCATATATCCTCATCGCATAAAACATACCGAAATTAATGTATAAGTGGGACAGAACAGCTCACTGTTCTGTCCAGAAGAACTCGACGGCGGTCTCTGGCCGCTGACTCAGGTCAGCGGCATGGTCGATGGACGCCAAGCTCATCCTAGGCGTCCAGGGACCTTGCCGTTTACTCAGGTCTGTGCAGAGACACAGACCCGAGCTCTGAAATTTGGGTGAAATGGAGGGTCTAGGACTCGAGGGAAATTCCATAAAAATTATAAAAACCTCCTAGACTCATACGGGGATACCATAGATAGGTCACTTGCCTTTAGAAAATCACACCAAAGGATCTAGGGCTTGGAGAAGCTCTCCTTGGGCAGTCCCAAGAAGTTGCAGAAGCACCTCCAAAAACGCCTTCCTCCGGGCTCCTGGATGATCTCCACGCCGAGGGGATGATGGGGGGCCTTCCCCTATGCTTCAGCTTCCTCCTTGTTGCAGAAGATCTCCAAGTGAACCTCCAAGGGTCGGATTTTGGGGTTTCAAAATGGGTTTCTCTCACAGTTCACCTAGGTTTTTTTCTTTCTCACCTCTCTCCTCTTACAAGGGTGAAAGTGGGAGAATGGGGAGTCCATTTCGGGTTCAGGATGTAAGAGAGCCCCTCACCCACTCACCATGCTGATTAGACAGCCTGAGAGCCGTTGGGGGACATCCCCCAATGGTTACCATGCCTTGCTCCCGGATTTTCTGGCTCTGCAACGCATGCAGGTCAGACAAGTTGGCGTCAAGATCGCTGGACGCTAGTATTAGGGTTGGCGTCCATGATGTTGACGCTAACACCATGTAAACGGCTAGGCTATTGACGCCAATTAGGCCTTCGGGTAGAAATCTAGAATATGCAGAAAACCATGCACTTGATGCATATATACATGCAATATGTGTATAGTATTGTACACACTCTATCACCAATTAATACATACATTATTTACATCTTATTATAAACACATGCACACGTAAGTCATACTATTTTAATATCCACGTAAGTACGTACATACATACTCAACACAATATACACACATAAATACGAAAAATACGACGGAGATTCGAGGGTCTTACAGGAAAGGAGGAATCACACCTTGTTGGACATGGTACGATCCATGATGAGCCGTTCACAGTTACCAGTTTCCCTATAGGGATATGCACTAGAGTCAGCGGCATATCTACTGAATAGGGTTCCCAGTAAATCTGTGTCTTCTACTCCATATGAGATATGGAAGGGTAGAAAGTCTGATTTTAAACATGTTAAAATCTGGGTCTGTCCTGCCCACGTGAAGAGACACGACCTAGATAAACTAAAATCTAGAACCGATAAGTGCAGGTTTGTTGGATACCGAAAAGAAATGTTTGGGTACTACTTTTACCATCCTGGTGAACAAAGAGTGTTTGTCGCCAGGAGAGCTGTCTTCTTGGAGAGAGGAGTACCTTACCCAAAAGGACAGTGGGAGTAAGGTAGATCTAGAAGAGGTTCTAGATCCACAAACTGTGCAAAGTCCACCATTTGAAACATCGATTCCGGAACCTGTTCAGGATTATACACACATTCAGCGTAGGTCTGGTAGAGTACCTAGACAGCCTGAAAGATATGTTGGACATATCAGTGAAGGCATGTCTTATAATGAGGATGATGATCCAAAGACCTACCAAGAGGCTGTTGATAGTCCTCGGTCAGGGAAATGGCGAGATGCCATGAATTCTGAGATGCAGTCCATGTACACCAACCAAGTTTGGAACTTGGTAGACTTGTCTAAAGGTATTATACCTATTGGGTACAAGTGGATCTTTAAGAGAAAGATCGGTGTAGATGGACAGATCGACACTTATAAGGCAAGGTTGGTGGCAAAGAGGTATCGTCAAAGCAAGGAATTGACTATGACAAAACTTTCTCACCAGTTGCCATGATAAAGTCGATCAGAATTCTTCTCGCCATTGCTGCATACTTTGATTACGAGATCTGGCAGATGGATGTAAAAACTGCTTTCCTCAATGGAAACATTGAGAAAGAAGTGTATATGATACAGCCTGAGGGTTTTACATCCAAAGAGTGTCCAGATAAAGTATGCAAGCTTCAAAGATCCATCTATGGATTGAAGCAAGCTTCTCGTAGTTGGAACACAAGGTTTGATGAGGCCATCAAATCATATGACTTCATTAAGAATGAAGATGAACCATGTGTGTATAAGAAAATCAGTGGGAGTGCTATCACTTTTCTCATACTTTACGTTGATGAAATCTTGCTCATTGGGAATGATGTAGGGATGTTATCATCTGTAAAGGTATGATTGTCAAAGAACTTCTCCATAAAGGATTTGGGAGAAGCATCCTACGTATTAGGAATACGTATCTATAGAGATAGATCTAAGATGATGCTTGGCTGACCCAATCCATGTACATAGATACCATTGTCAAAAGGTTTGGCATGGAAAATTCCAAGAGAGGTCTCATACCAATGAGACATGGGATTAATCTCTCTAAGGAGCAGTCTCCTAAGACTCCTAAAGAGAGGGCAGTCATGGATAGAGTCCCTATGCCTCGGCTATAGGGTCTATCATGTATGCCATACTATGTACAAGGCCTGATGTAGCATTTTCTCTAAGTGTTACGAGCAGATATCAGGCAAATCCAGGTGAAACACACTGGATGGCAGTGAAATGTATCCTTAAGTACTTGAGAAGGACTAAGGATATATTCTGGTTTATGGGAGAGGGGACTTGAAACTTCGGGCATATACTGACTCGAGTTTCCAGTCAGATCCAGATGATAGAAAGTCTACATCTGGGTTTGTGTTCACCTTAAACGGAGGTGCAGTGAGCTGGAAGAGTTCCAAGCAAGAACCACTACAGACTCGACGACAGAAGCTGAGTACATTGCTGTAGCTGAAGCCGCCAAGGAGGCAGTGTGGATGAAGAAATTCATCACCGACCTTGGTGTGGTGCGGGTGACTCTGATCCGATCCCGTTGCTGTGTGACAACAATGGGGCATTGCGCAAGCGAAAGAGCCGCGGTCTCATCAGAAGTCGAAGCACGTTCTGAGGCGATTTCACCTGATCAGGGAGATTATCACTAGAGGAGATGTACTGGTGGAAAGAGTTCCTTCAGTTGACAACATTGCAGATCCACTGACGAAGCCTCTGACTCAAATTGTGTTTGAGCGCCACCTAGAGTCTATGGGTTTAAGACATAAAGGTGATTGGCTTTAGTCCAAGTGGGAGATTGTTAGTTATGGGTGTCCTCAAGCCAATCATAACTTGTACAATCTTGTTCTTTAATAATAATAATAAGGCTTTTATATTCATTATGTGTAATTCGTTTATCGTTTCATTATGAAGTCCATGAATATGCGCAATGGATACTAATTATGATGAGATCATAACAATGAGATTAATATCCTTTAAGCGTATATTCTTAATTGTTCCTAGTCAGAGGATATTCGAGAAGGACATCGAATATCCGGTTAGACTAGTACAGGTTGCACTGCTCATATGATGAGGGTGACTGGTCTCATAGTCACTTGTGTGGAGACACTAAGGTAAATCTGTAGGTGCTCATTGGAGAATGAGTTCACTGAACTGATCCGTTATGAATCGCTGGATGGTAATGTTACCTAACTGTCAACAAGCTAGATTCATTGTCACAGTGGCGTGATTGGTCCTTACACCTGAGACACCAAGGACACCTTGTCGATGGACTTCTAGATTTTGACCTTAACTATAGATCTATAGCCATGGGGTCTTAATCAGTTAAGTGTTCGGATCTAGCGGAATACCTTCGAAGGTGATTGTGTGGTTAACATGGGATCGCTCGCTCTCGGACAATAAGAGAGTGAA
>CM024761.1:125849931-125902988 GCA_014218235.1 Colocasia esculenta
ATCTTTCTTATGTTGACATGTCATCACAAAGGACACTGACTTAAAGTTGCAAGCTATATAGAAATGTTGATTTCGAGAAACAAGTATCACATAACAATTGGTAGCCACTGGCGAGTTTCAAAAGATATTCTTACATAAGCCTATTCTTATCTAGTAGTCATCTACCTTTGCACATGCCATAGAAGACACGTGTAATGTTATTCGTTACGATCGTTTTAGAAAATTCTTATTGGTAAAAGTGATATGCTTGTATAAACTAACTTAATTTTAATACAAACTAATTTTTCTTAGTATAGATTTGAGTTGTTATCTAGAAAATTCTTTTTGTGTCTATATTATCCTCCAAAAATTAAGCCCATAGTGTATTGTTATCACAAAGGTCATTACATGCATTAGGAACAATATTTGTGACTATAATTTTTTCGAATAACTTAGAATTTTATCAATTTAAAATGGTAAAAAATATAATATATCATTAAAGAATAGATTCTTTACTTTGAACAACTAGTATACATGAGAATTTACTTTTCACATTTCTGTTATCACTATCATCATGTTGCACTTCAACAACTTAAGAGGTGTTTTTTTCATTACAATGCATATAAACTTAAGTAGTTCTTATAGCATTAGTGGATATTATAGCTTAATTTCTTAGCATGCATGTTTCTGTTGACAGAGCTAGTCCACAAGAAAAATTGCTAAAAATGATATGAAGCTTAGATCATTACATATTAATTTGTCAACATGCTTTATTAATTTATTTGAACATACAATAATTCTAAAATGTGAATATGATTGCTGTCAATTCATTATCACAGTGAGGATGAGTTGAAGTGTTGTAGATGGAATGCCATATCAAAGCTTTTAGATAATACCCAAAGTGTTGAAGTTGTATATTGATGTGGTAATTCAATTTACAGTTCTGGACAAAATAGATTGATATTTTTTTTACTCCATGTTGATAACGAAATTTGACAACTTCTTTTATTAGCATTAATGAAGTTTCTTATTATAGATCCTTAAAAAAATCTAAAGGGCAATTTCAAGAAATCTCATACTAATAGAAGTCAACAGTAACTGAAGAGATATCTCATGTGGACACATGTCCCACATGTTAAAGAATCTATTTTCAAACAAATCTTGGTATTATATCCTTCCATATCCAACATTTATTTTTGAGATATGGATTTTACCACTTACTTCTTGGGGAAGATTACAAATTCAAAAACATATCTTTGAAATGAATGACATTATATGTTAGCTTCAAGAGTACAAGTGCCTAAAATCTTTCCGTTTGATACCAAATTTTAAACCTCAGCTTATCTCTACAAAGATGCTAGGTAAAAAGACAAGTGGCTCATCAATTCTTATCTTCCACTACTTTTATTATATGATGAATTTGAAACTATTGCCAAACAAAGAGACATAAAAATGAAGCAACAAAATAATGTTTACAAGGTATCAAGTGAATATATATTATGCTCAAAGTATAAGCTTGAAATTTATCAAACTTTGAATGGTATGATGGTTCATATTATTTATTGGTAGATTAGGTTATGTGTTGTTTAGCATTACACCTACCCAATTTTAACTCTGAGCTCCACTAATTAAAATGATGAGCATAAATAGAGAATGACATGCTCGGGTCAAATCCATAGGAAGGTTAGTTCAATGTTGATTTGAAAACTTTGGTTCAAGCAAATACTCTTTAAGTCTCAAGCAAATTTTAATTTCAACGTGAGAGAGATTGAAATAAAAGAACAAAAAAGGATGACACTAAGGTTTCGAGAATAAGATTATACTAATGTAAAACCATACTTTAATCAGAAAAATAAGATCTAAAACTAAAGTGAAAGTACAAGACCTCAAGGTGACAAACTAATGATCTAACATTATATATGCATCTGATTGAGAAACTAAATATAAAATCGGCCTTTAAACCATGTAACCTGAAATAAATCTAAATCTGAACATAAAATAACCTAAACCAAACTTTGACATGAGTAATCTGAATATAAATGGATGGCACTCTACAACCAACATTTTAATCAGATCTCTAATCTAAAACTCCATCAAAGTGAAACACACTAATTAATGAAATGAACTTGAACGGATGCAATCAAGAAAAGTGGCTATACCTACCACTCTTACCTACGATTGTGTATGTTGTTGGTATTATTTTAATTTACCTACAGTTTAGAAGAATAAAATATATTAATAATTTTTATTTTATAAAAATCGTAGGTAATACTGAAAAATATAACTACTGTTTAACATAAAAGTAGGCATATCCAATAACCGTTCCCCCCTTCTTCCGCTTCTTTTATCAAGATGCAAGTTTGCAGCTGGACTCTTCCGCAATTATTTAATTAACTCTCCACGTGAGAATACTTTTCAAAGAAAAAAGTTCCCTGTTTGATGCAGACTTCTCAAGTTTAATATTTACATTCTAATTTTGTTCTACGCAGAGTCTCTAGAATTGTAATGTGAAAAAACTTATCCTAAATAATTTTTTTTCTAACTTCTGTTTGTTGGCCATGACTCCCTAAGTTTGTTTGGTATATTATTAACAAAAGATTATTTAGAGAGACGTATTTTAGATTTTTTTTTCAAATTAGTTGGAGATTATTTAAAATAGTAATAGACTTAAGCAAGCAACAAATGATAATGAAATGGGCATGCCGCAACGGCACGCCGCGGTATATCACGAACCAATACGATCCGGTTTGTGGCAGCTCTATTTTTTTATTTTGAACTTCTCCTCTCACATACGGTATATTTAATTAAATAGTGTTTAATTGAGATGAAATGTCAAACAAAGATAATTAAGAGATGATACAAATTATAATATTTTAGTTTAAAATTTTTAATTATTTTTTATCAAGTAAAATTATTCAAAAATTATTAGATCGACTTAATCTCAACATCTAAGAGTTTTAAATGATGTCTAATTGAAATAAAATTTAAACATAGATTAATTAAGAGATGATATAAATTATTGTAATTTTAGTTTAATTTTTAAATAATTTTTTTGTGAAGTAAAAATTATCCCAAAAATTATTAGGTCGACTTAATCTCAACATCTATGTATCATAATTTCTGATATTTATATTTCTAGAATTATTATATTTTTATGGTAATTATGATGATATCAAATTTGAATTTATTTTCAGAACCAGCTATCGCCTCGTTAAAGTGCACATAGGGTTCGTTGTACCGGGGTAAATCTTGTATGCATTTAAGGGGTCCAAATAGTGTTTATTTGAGATGAAATTTCAAACATAAGTTAATTAAGAGATAACAACAAATTATAATATTATAATTTTATTTTTTAAAATTATTTTTTTGTCAAGTAAAAATTGTCCTAAAAATTATTATGTCGACTTAATCTCAACATCTATGTATTAATAATTTTTGATATTTTATATTCTTAGAATCAGTACATTTTATAGTAATTATGATAATTTCATATTTGACTTTATTTTAGAACCGAATATCGTCCCTTGAAGTGCACACAATCAAAGATAGTACCAGAATTATATTAATAATGAAAATATTCTAAAATTAAATCCCGTTGAAGTGCTCATTCTCAACCGGTATGGTACGGTACCATATCATACCATGAAGAATACAACACGGCCGATCCAGATGGTACGACAAATCTTGACTACAAAGCTTTAGAATTTTGACTTGATCACTCTACTCTAATCTATCCTAATACCAAACATACTCTAAAATATTTCAAGGTGGAAAGAATGATCTGATCTCTAGCCTATGTACATATTCTCTTAAACAAATTGATATTTTATTTACTTTAAGAAAATGATAAGTTTTACTCTAGAAACGTATCTCGGTATACAATCATAATTAATAGACTATTTTATGCCTAATTACATCAAATAAAAATCAGTTTATTTCTTTTCCCAATTGGGTGACACATAAGAGGGATGACACTAAATTTTTCTCATAAAATACATCACATGGTCATATTAACATAAAACCAATTAAAGACTTTATTATTATTATTATTCATTTTTCCATATTCAAAAGAAGCACATCATCATCTAGTTGTATGATCGTATCAAATATAGTTTTTATAGTTTTATTAAAATAAATATTTATTTTAAATGTTCATAGATAGGTTCTTTTAACTTCTTCCCTCCCATTTTAACATGCTATAATATATTGAGGGGTGTCTTTCCAATTTTATTTTATTGATGTATTAATAAATAAACTTCTTTTTTTTTTTTGCAAATTCCGTAACTGATTCCAATTACTACGCGCAGAAGCCTTCAATCGCCCACCTCCCTCACGATGTTGGTATTCCTATTAGAGTAAAACACTAAAACGTGTTCTCTCTGAACGGAGGAATCTAGCTTTGGCAAAAAAAAAATCTGCGAAGAACTCCAATGGGGTCTGGCGGCTTGGCTGTCCCATCAAAGTGCTGTGGGCAAATAGGAAAACAGGCGTCGCTGCTTTTCTAGGAAGTCTTCTTGAGAGAGGTAAGGATGTTGCTGCTTTTTTTATTTATTTAGGAGATAATTTTGAATGTGTTGTCAATTTTTTACTTTCTCCCTGGATTATTAATGGCGAGCATTAGGGCTTCCCCCAGTTAAAGAAGTGTTCTGAGGTTATTGATGGCAAGCATTAGGAAGGGACTTTTATTGCTACCTCGATTATTAAAATCGTCCCGGCCGGGTTGATGCTGAGCATTAGAAAGAGTTTTACTTTTCCCCTTCGTCCAGATGTAGAAAGGATACAAGCACCAATACCAAAGGTTCATACCAAACAAACCAGGCGGCTTTGCTTCATTTAACAAGGTGTAGGCTGAAGTTCGCCATTGCGGTTATTTTTGTAGAGGAAATATTGTTTCTGCAAATCATATAAGTGATGTTTAAAACTTTAGCATCAACATTTCGGAACACCACATATATATCAAGAGGAACTAGTGTGTCTCTTATTCGTTCAACACGTTCAGTAGTCGAGATGAGTTACAAATATATACAATTTTATTATGTTAGTTTATGATAATTAATACCCCTCGTGGCTGAACCTAACCTAAGAGTCTCTTACCTTTTCCCTTTCGTTGGGCACCTAATTAATACCCTCAGCAACCCATTAGCCCCTATTGACCTCGTGCTGGCACACCATTTTTAGTACTGTAAGGCTCTACTATTTATATTGTTTCCTGAAGATGAGTCCCTTGGCCTAGTATGACGACCACACCGACCGATGTTGCATGGCTATCGAATTTGAACTATGTATATGGGAGTATTATGGGAGTTGGTAGTTCAAATGATACAGCTAAGCAGTTGAAACAAAATAGTTGCAACCCTCGGCACATGTAGTAGTACCGATCGATGTCTGGTATCACCATACCCACAATAATTTTCTTATATATATATATATATATATAGATATATATATATATATATATATATAGAGAGTGAGCCTATGGTGCGCGGGGTCCGTTGGTGCGGCCCCGCCGCACCATAGCTGGGCGCCCTCGGATGCCCATCCGAGGGCGCCAAAAAATCAAAAAAAAAAGGCGTGCCACCCTCACCTGTTACGCGTGCTTGCGGCGCCCGCGGAGGCGGCGCGGGGTGGCACGTCCCATTTTTTTTTTTTTTTTTTTTTGGGCTTCCTCGGGGCACCCAGCTATGGTGCGGCGGGGCCGCACCAACAAACCCGCCGCACCAAGGGTCTCGCCGCACCATAGACTTCATATATATATATATATATAACCATGTTGGTCAACATTTGATGGGAGAAGACATATGGAGCAGGTGATATTGAAGTCACATGCCATATTAACGGAGTATTATAACTGCTAGTCTGCAAATTGACTCAAATGCTCTGTCCATAATCATGATGCAGGTATTAAAATATCATGTTTCTTATATTCCATATGAGAAGAATGTAGGGCACTTGTGTATTTTTTAGTACTTATATTCTCCTTTTTCACTGACCAATGAAAAGTAGGCAAATCACTTCTCTTTATCTAGCTATAATTAAAACAACCCCACATGTGTATTCTTCTATTAAATATATGTAGTTGTCCATATACTAAAAATATTGAGAAAAGCCACAACATAGTTGTATCTAAAGGAAATAACATCATCATAAGAACATATTCTATATCTTAATATTAATTAGAAAAATAATGTATAATGGTCTATTCTACGTTTCCTTTCTTTTGGCGTAGAACTGTCTTTCTGATCTATATATTGTTCTTCACATGTCCTACTTATATTAAATGAAATAACAATATATTAGGTGTTCACAGCCACTGCCACTAGTCTTTGGAATTCTCTTTATTTTCTTACACTTGTTTATATACTTTTTCATTAGGAGATTCTGGCTAGACTCTTAAATTGCTTCTGAAAATTTTACATGTATGAACTTGTTTTGAACAACGATATGTAACAGTTGTCTTTGGCCTTAAGATGAATGGACAATACTTTGAAGAGGAATGTGTTGACTCTTGATTTCTGTAAATTTTTTTAATGTCTTATTTAATTAATTTTATTTGATATAGTTTCATTATTTTCTGGTCTCCTTCTGCAGAAAAAAGACAAACTCAAAGTTGCAGTGAGAGTTTACAGCTGCAATAAGAAAGGTCATCGTAGGAGTCTCCCCTTAATCACTATGTAAGAAGTCTCTCCCTTATTATATGTGTTGAAAGAATTTGGTATTAACTTTTTTCATATTTTTTATCTATATTTTTATAGATAATCTAATGTTAGGTTTATGTAGGTCTTACCCTTCTTTGGTTTGATGCTCGTTGACTAATATTTGTGCATTGAGATCTTTTAATTTTGATTAATTAAAGATATATGATGAATATGGATTGGAGTTGGATGGACAAAGAAAGGTAAGCATAGGAGATTATCATTTTTAATTCTTATAATTAAAAATCATATTATTTATGAATGTAATTGTGTATTTTAATGGTGCAGAGACACACATGAATATTATGATGGGGTGGATAAATTTATCGAGTTTGCTTTCAAAAATCAGCCACCAGATGGAATCATTAGATGTCCATGCTTAAAATGTATATGCATGAAGAAATGGGGTAAACAGAAAGTAAGAGAGCACTTATATTTTGATGGTGTAATAAAGGATAAGAAATTTTGGAAATTTCATGGAGAACAAGTATCTGATGGAACTGGATTTGCTGATAATGATGAAAAGATGGATGTCATTGGTGATGGATCCTTGCATGAAATGTTATATGATGCATTCAAACTTCCAGAGTCTACTCCTATAGAAGATAATGATTCAAGTGGCACTACCTCTGAAATTGATGAAAGGTCCAAAATATTTTATAAGCTAATTCGAGAAGCTGAAGAGCCATTGTATCCAGGTTGCAAATCGTTTAACAAACTTGCCTTTATTATTTGGTTATACAACATTAAGTGCATGGGTGGATGGAGTAATAAGTCATTTGATATGTTGCTAAAGTTGCTGAAGGAGGCTTTTCCAGAGGGGAGACTATTGCCAAGTACATTTACCAAACAAAGAAGATTATAAATGATTTAGGGTATGGTTATGAAAAGATTGACTCATGTCCAAATGATTGTATATTATTTTGGAAAGAGAATACAAATCTTCAGCATTGCCCTAAATGTGGGGAATGTAGGTGGAAATCTTCAAGTCCTTGTGTGGGTGATGATGACAGAGTAAAGAAAGTTGCTAAGAAAATTCTCCGCCACTTTCCTTTGATCCCGAGATTGCAAAGAATGTACATGTGCTCTAAATCTGCTAAAAACATGCGATGGCATGAGGAGAAACGTTCAGAAGATGGTATGCTAAGACATCCAGCTGATTCAGCATGTTGGAAATGTTTGGATGCTATAGACAATTTTGGATCAGAGATTCGAAATGTACGGATGGGGCTAGCAACTGATGGTTTCAATCCTTTTAGTTCTATGAACATTAACCATAGCACTTGGCCTGTTGTGTTAGTACCTTATAATTTGCCACCTTGGCAATGCATGAAAAGACCTAACTTATACACTCCTTGCTCATTTCTGGTCCAAGAGGCCCTGGGAATGATATTGATGTATACTTGCAACCACTTATAGAAGAACTGCAGATCCTATGGCACGGGGTGGCAACTTTTGATGCTTCAAGAAATGAGATGTTTAATATGCGTGCCGCATTGCTATGGACTATTAATGATTTTCCAACTTATGCATACATGTCTGGTTGGAGCACCAAGGGTCGTTTGGCTTGTCCTACATGCCATAAAGATACATGTTCTATGTGGTTAGATGCTAGTGGTAAGCATTGTTACACAGGTCATCGAAAGTGGCTAAAGCCTAATCATAAATATAGATCACTGGCTTACAAATTTGATGGAAAGGAAGAATGGACAAATAGACCAGCCCCATTATCTGGAAAAGAAATTTTAGCAAAAGTACAAAAACTTCATTTTAGAATGGGAAAAGAACCTCTCAAAAAGCAACTGGGTCAAAAGAGGAAAAGAAAAAGACAGGTGAACCAATGTCAACTTGAGAAGCATATAGGTTGGAAGAAGTGTAGTATTTTCTTCACTTTACCTTATTGGGAGTACTTGCTACTAAGGCATAACATCGATGTCATGCACACTGAGAAGAATGTATGTGAAAGTTTCATGGGTACGCTTTTGGCAATTGATGGGAAGAACAAAGATGGTTTGAAGGCACGTCAAGACTTAGAAAATCTTGGTCTAAGGCCTTCCCTTCATCCACAAGAAGTAAGACCAGGAAAGAAAATTTTGCCACCTGCAACATTTACATTAAGTAAAGGGGAGAAAGATATGTTCTATAATTTGTTGAAAACTGTGAAAGTCCCAGATGGATACTCATCTAATATCTCCAAACGCTTTGACACAAAAGAAAAGAAGATATGGGGCTTAAAGAGTCATGATTATCATGTGATTATGCAACAATTACTCCCAATAGCCATGAGGGGGATTTCACAAATGGAAGTGTCAACTACAATTCAAGATGTATCAAGTTTCTTTATACAGTTGTGCTCTAAAACAGCTTCAGCAGATGATTTCTATTGTCTTGGACAACGTATTGCAGTTGTACTGTGTCGTCTTGAGATGATTTTCCCCCCAAATTTCTTTGATATCATGATTCATTTAATGATCCATTTGGCTGATGAAGCTAGAGTTGCTCGCCCAGTATACTATAGATGGATGTATCATATTGAGAGGTACTTATTATTAGCTTTCATTTGCATTTAATCTAAACCATCTTAATTATATTGTTTGTATTTATCGCACTCAGTGAAAATACAGGTTTCTAGTAAGGTTGAAGTCTTATGTGCGAAACAAGGCATGCCCAGAGGGGTCAATTGCTGAGGGTTATTTAGCAGAAGAGACTCTCATCTTTGCAGCAAGATATCTACATGATGATGTAGAAACATGGTTTAATAGGCCAATACGCAATGAGGACAATAATTCTATTGAAGTTGAACAAGGATGGGAAATATTTTCAGAAACAGGTCGTCCATTAGGAGTTGGCACTTGCATGAATATTGAAGTTGATGAGTTGTTCCAGGCACATCAATATGTGTTATTTAATTGTGCTGCCATTACACCATACATAAAGTAAGCTACTTTATGTGTTATTCAATTCATTCTAAGTCTTATGCATTTATTTTCTTAATTTTTAATAACATTGACATGCAGTTAACATCTCTGTGAGGTTAGAGGAAAACACCCCCACATGCAAGAAAGAGAGATAGAACGTCTTCATACATCTGAATTTTCAACATGGCTAAAATATCAGGTAAGTAATTTCTTATATTATATTTTAAAATTTTAATATAAACTATAATTTTAGATGTTTAATGCCAAGGTGACACCCAATATTTGTTGCAGGTTCTTAACATGCAAGAACAAAGTCCAGAGACCCTACCATCAAAACTTCGTTGGTTGAAAGATGGACCACTTAAAACAGTTAAAGCTTATGATGCATGCATAGTCAATGGGTTTCGATTTCAAACCCAATCTGTGGAGCGTAGGAGAGTCACTCAGAACAGTGGGGTTGTCATGTCTGCTAAAACATTAAGCTTTTCAAGTTCAAAGGACAATAAGCCTGTGCATGGAGAAGTGACATATTATGGTGTATTAACAGACATTATACAACTAGATTATTATGGAGAGTTGAAGACATTATGATTTAAATGTGATTGGTTTGATATCAATCGAGGGGTCAAGAAAGATGCCAATTTCACGTTAGTAAATCCTTCTTCAAAATTAAAGACTACAGAGCCTTTTGTGTTAGCCTCACAAGTTGAGCAAGTTTGGTATGTAGAAGATCCAAGAGAGAGCAGTTGGTTTGTTGTAAGAAAAACAACACCAAGATGGTTTTTTGATATGCAAGATCAAGAGACCATTGAAGATGAAATAGTTTCACAAATTGAACCAATGCATGGTAGAGATGATGATAGCGACGATGAGGGTGAAGACTCAAGTGATAATGATGTGCATTGGGATAGGAGTGATATTGAAGGAATAGAGATTGAAGTGTAGAACATTGATGGTGATATTGTAACAAGAAAGTGCCTCTCTATTTTGTTATTGACTTATGAACTAAGATTTGAAGTTATGCTACAAACTCTTTCCTTTGTTGACATATTAACCTTCTAAGTTTTGTGTATTGACATTCTTTAGTTGTATGCATATGTTCTCCATCCATAAGTAAGTTGAATATGCACAAGTTTTTTAGTTGACTTGAAGATTATTTTAGTATGACAATCTTTTGTTGTATGCATATATTCTCCATCCACAGGTAACTTGAATAAACACAAGTTTATTAGTTGATTTAAATATTTTTTATTACTGAGACATATTTTTAATTGATTGCTTATTCTTAAATGCATTATTGATTAAAATAGGTGGAGAAAAAGTGCGAAATCTTCAAGATATGCAGCTTCCAATGTTGAGACTTCTGATAAAGGAATGTGGGGCCCTGGACACTCTTCAAAAGGACAACCAAAGAGGGTGAAAAAGATTAGAGAAATATACACAAAGTCTCAAGTAACAAAGAAGTTGGATACAAGGGTTTTCCAGTTGTACTTAACGTGAGTGAAAGTGTTAATTATTTGGTTGATATCCATATACAAATTAATTTTGGTTGACATAATTTCTTCTCATATATGTGCAGACACTTGTTGAATATCATTCCAAAACAAAAACTAGAGGAGTTCACATACTTTGATTCTTTATGGTTCAATTTATATGTGAAAGGGAAAACTGATAAGGTAATGGGATGGATCAAGAAGGAAGAGAAGAAAGTGTTTTCTCGTGCTTACACTTTTGTACCAATTGTATGTTGGTAAGTATTAATAGAATATATATGGAACCTAATATTTTATTCAAGAAATATTTTCTAATATACTTGTCTTGACATAGGGGGCATTGGAACCTCTTAATTTTGTGCAATTTTGGTAAAAGCATTGAAGACAAGCATGGGCCATGCATGTTATTGTTGGACTCCCTGTTGATCGGTGATCCAAAGAGACTTGAACCAGAAATCAGAAGGTAAAATTGTTTTTACTTTTAGAAACAAAGTGATCTATATATGTGTTTAATTAACATGTTACTAAAAAATAAAGTATGACTTTTATTTCAGGTTTGTATTAGATATTTTCAAGATGGATGGATGCATAACAAAAGAAGACGAAATGTCATCTATTCCACTCCTTATGCCAAAGGTTATATTTAATGTTTTTACATTATAAGAAAAATTGAAATTAGCGACGGAAATTTGCGACAGAAATTTTCCATCGCAAATATGCGACGGATCAGCGACAAAAACTTTTCATTGCAAATCAACCCGCTGATCCGTCTCTGATCAGCGATGGAAATTTTGCGACCACCATTTTAATCAGCGACGGAATAGCGATGGATGTTTTCCTCGTTGATCAGGGGCGAATCGGTGATGGAAGTTTTTGTCGCAGGGATTTCCGCTAATTAGCGATGGAAAATTACTTCCACAACAAATAATTTTGAAAATTACGTGTTGCCATGTATATAATTTTGTTGAAAATTATTTCATCTTCTTGACTTATATCTCATATAATTTTGACAATATCTATAGGTTCCACAACAAATAAATGGACATGAATGTGGTATGTTTGTACTATATTACATATACCTCTTCATACAAGATGCTCCAAAATCATTCACCATGGAGAATTATCCTTCTTTTGTAAGTATTCTTTTTTCTCTTTGTATCGTCAATAGTTTTGTTATTCTAAAGCATTAGTTACTAATCATGTACTTTCAATTTTTTTAGCTTACTAAGAGCTGGTTCACAAGAAATGCATTAGATGAGTTTAGAAAAGAAATTACTATTTTGTCAACCAACAATAATGTGCAAAAAAATGAGCAACAATTACAACATATGGAAGGGGACAATGATGGACAAGAAGATATTAAAAATGTTGAATGTGGACAAGGTGGGGAGGTTGAAGGTGGACAACCTAATATGGCTAGAAGTGGTAATTATGTAGGAGCTACAGAAGCTAATGGTGGACAAATGGATATGGCTAATGATGTTGAGTGTGGAGAAACTAAATTTAATAATCCTCAGGAACCAAGAACTGAAGGAACACATAAGAGGAGAGGCTCCACTGTTGCTCATGGCATGTATAAAATGGAGGATGGAAAAAAAATTAGTGTGGAATGGAACAATTTGGGCCAACCTGATGGACCTGGAGCACGGTCTTTAAGGACCTTTTTGGGGACTATGGCAAGAAATGCAGAGAAGCTACCAATTCATATTGAAACTTGGCGACAAATGCCCAAGTCCTACAAAGATGACATTTGGTTGTTTATACAGGTAATAATTAATCCTCTCTTTAAATAATTTATATTATGATCAAAGTTGATGGCTAATATTGTTGTTTTCCTTTTGTAGCGAAAGTATGACATTGATGATTGTCGTAGACAATGGGTAATGAAAGATATATCTCAAAAATGGAAATATAGAAAATATCAACTCCGCAAGCGATACTTCAATCCCAAACTACGAGCAAGTTTGCAAAGACCTCCTGACAAGGATGTAATACCTATAGATCAATGGAAAGAAGCTATCAAAATGTGGTGTACTGAGGAATGGCAGGTAAGGAATAGTTGATGGTAATGTTGGATCTCTTTTGCATGATATATTTTTCATCACTTGATTGATCTTTATTTATTATCTATGGTTAGAAAAAAAAGTCATGTCAACAAAGATAACAAGAGAAAGCAAAAATGGTATCATTGTGCTGGTACACAAACTATTGCAGACATACGCAAGGCAGAGGTATTTTTTATACATAAAAGATCACACAACATTCTTCTCTTTTAAAATTTGTTTTTGAAATCATACTTGGTTTAATTGTTAGTAAGATAAAAGTGGTGTTGAGTTGGACCGCAGCGATCTATTTATTATGACTCACACTCGGAAGGATGGAAAACCAGTGAATGATGCATGTGCAATGTCATGGTGTGTTTTTATTATTTTAATATTTAATAGTTGTTTTAGCATAATAACATTCTATGTTAGCTTGTTATAGTACTTAATATTGTGTTCTTTTGTTAACAGGAGAAGATCAAGGAATTAAAAAGAGCACAATCTTTAAACACTCTTCATCCCAAATGGTTGCTGCAAATGGTGATATTTATAGTCAAATCCTTGTGGAGATAAACCAGGCCGTGTTCGAGGAGTGGAACAGGCCCAACTCCAATCTCTATGGGGTTCTTCTAATGAGCTTCTAAGGGTGGAAAATAGAAGATTAACTGATCGACTGAAGGAGTTGGAAGAGAGATTTGAGAGGGTAGATAAAATGGAAGAGAAATTTGCCAAAATGGAATGCTTATTGGGACAGGTATTATTTGATCAAAAATATTTCATTTCTTTGAATTACTAATCATATATTGTCACCCATTGCACTCTACTTGCAGGAAGAGAATATACAACGTCAACAAAGATCACAACTAGTTGAGCTATCTATGATGACAAGTAAAGGTGTTAATATTGATTTAAATTCAAATGATAACAGCAAGGTAATGAACATGGGTTTTTGGTTTCTTAAGATGGCTATGCTTGGTAGCCAATTGATTGTCAGATTTTTGTATCTTACCTAGTTTATTTTCAGCTTCTAAAAAGAAGAGTGAAATTGCTTGATTTAGAGGGGCAACAAGTAGGTATTGGCATTGTCATGAGCACAGATAATGATAAGATAGTGATGGGTAAGCAGATTGGAAATGCATATTGTGAGGTATCTCTATTATTTGCCAATAAGCCCGACACCCCTCTTATCGTCAAAGACCATCAACGCAAGAAGCTTAAAGATGCAATAGGGAGTCACATCCTATGGCTTAAAGATTATGTAAGTTGAAATATGATTTTGAATCTTCCTATTATTTAAATATGTTTATCAAATTTGTAAATTTGTATGTGTTTATCTTATAGGTTTTGGTGGATACTTCCAGATGTGAGATCATCTTTGATGATAGTTGCAGTTGAAGACTTTGAAGAACTTTATCTTTATTTGTACTTGTACATGTTAGGTGTACAAGATGATTGTAGGACAATTCATTACTTGAATGAAAAATGTTGGACATTATTGTAAATATTTTAATAGAATGTCTATTTTTTAGATGAGATATATCTGTACGTGAGGTTTTATATGTGATTATAATTTTGTTTTATAGGATTGCGAGTGTGGTTATTTGTGTTTTTGATGATAATGGAAGAGTGGTTGTACATATGGTTGAATTAGTACAAACAATTATGTAGAATGACAGGTATTCATATATAGCAATTATTACAAATTATTTATTAATTCATTTATCAAAATACCTACGGTTTATAATTGATGGTAATTACCTACGCTCATGAACAAGTGTTAGTGTAGATCCTAACTTTACCTATAGATCTGGAAGTGTAGGTAAGTTTTACCTACGGTTATAAATAGATGGTAATTACCTATGCTTCTGAATAACAGTTGGAATAGATTCTAAATATTACCTTCAATTTAAAAGTGTAGGTAAACTTTACCTACGCTGTCAACACCAACTACATGGAACCGTAGGGAGATTAGTAGGTAAAAGTCTGTACCTACGGTTTTTGATCTTTTACATACGAAAGTCAGTTGTAGGTGTAGACTTATTTTGTTGTATAGTCAAAGTTAAATGCACATCAAAAGACATAAAATGCTACTCCTCAAATCAGCACTAAATGTATCATTCAACTAGAAATAAGCGGAGGGAATAAATTTAAATCTGTTGAAACACATTCTTTCTTCTTACATATCAACTCATAGTGATCAGAAGAGGACCCCAGCTGGGTCGATCGGTAAGAATTCTTGTTTAAAAGCAAGAGGTCCCGAGTTCGATTCCTGGGGGGGGCTTATCTGATCTACATATAATCCTCGAGGTGTGTAGGTCCGGGGTTTTCCTGGTCAAGTGGGGTAAGGATAATACGGGTACACGGAAAGTAGGAGCTGCCAAGTCCTGACCTTGGAGTTCACGAACACCAATCCTTGAGTCCACAAAACCACACGGGGCGGGGTTTCCTCGTTAGCAAAAAAAAACTCATAGTGATCAGAGAAAAGAGAAAAGAGAAAACAAGAATTAAAACTCTAAATGGCAGCATATATAGGAAGATGGGCAGGCCATCCTCCTCCAAGAGTTCCTCCAGCATGAACAACCCGCCCCTTCAAAAATCAACCAAAGACAACCCCGAGTTACCCAAGGGGGAGTTCATAAATAGGCCCCCATAGTGTTAATGTAGTATCCCTTTGAGATCTCCCAATACAATATTCCTTCCATTTTTTTCTCGTGCGGCCAGCAACCCTTACTGTACTCATCAATGTGACAACCCATGCAACCATGATATTTTCCACATGACAGCCCAGCCATGCAGGCTAAAACCTGCTCCTTTTTCTTCCTTTACATGGCAGCATGCAGCAGATATCACCTCTTCTCTACCCCAACCAAAACTATGACCGCCATTGAAGCATGTGGCAGCCATGCATGTACCCTTGCATAAATCGACCCATGCTGGTCGCATATGTCGCAGGTTACACAGTAGCTTCTCTAATTATATTATGATTTATGTTTTGAGTATTATAAAATATTATATTATTATATTCTGAAAAGACTAATTTGTTTCAATTAAATAATTTACTGTGCTTAATCAAGTTGCTATGTCAAAATCGTAAGTTCATTAAGTTCAAGTATAAGCTTATGCTTTCACCAAACATTGTTTTGTGTCTACGAGACTTTAGTTTTTTTTTAAGTTCATAAGATAGATTGTTTATTATACACTACAAGAAAAATATAGATATGTCAACAACTGAGAACCGCTAACAATAGTGTAAGAGTTGTTGACAAAAATATATGTTACTTGCTACATGGCTGCTGACAAAACCACCGATAAAAACATCGTTGACTTAGGATATGTCAGGAGTTTCTGTTGGACCGCCGACATATGAGAGATATGTCAGCGACTGCAAGAAACATTATGTGTGCATATATGTCAGTGGTCAAAGTAGCTGACATATGAACATATGTCAACAATTGAAGCAATCGCTGACATATGCTGGCTCAAAATCAACTCTGAACATACAAACATATGTCAACAGCTTCACGCTGACAAATAGTTGCATTGAAAAAATATATATATAATAATTTAAATTTTGTCACCACACATTGTGCATACAAAATGAGCTATCACCCAAGCTAATTGGATCATTCAAATAATTCATGCGCTCACATGATATCATACATTTATTAATAGAATATACATATAAACAAATCTAAAATACTAATACAAAAAGAGTCTAATCAAGAGGCATCATTACTATCAGAGTCTGCCTCATCATCTGTCCTGCTATTGCTCTAAGTTGGTGGAGTAGTTCTCTGAGCCTGTGACGCTTGCAACTAGGTAAGGACTGCTTTTCTTCTCCGTCTGCTCATGCATCTGCTACATTTGAGAAAGCTATGTGTATATCTGCTCTATTTGAGAAAATTAAGTTAATATGCATATGTCCATCTGTTGTGCTCACATCTAGCTCAACTCCTCCTCTTGTGTAATCAACCTATTTTTTTGTGCCTTCAATCGATCTTCCATTAGCCTTTGTTGAACTAAAGGGCTAGATGCTCTTGTCTGACCAAAGAGCTAGATGCTCTTGTCGACCCGTACCATGTGTTGAACGTCTTTGCACTGTTCGCACAATGAACATGGTCAGGTCTGTCTTTTTCCATAATCGAAAAATTAAGGCTTCCTTAGTGGCAAGAGGTGAGAAAAAATCTTGTAAAAACTAATAAGGAAACAAAGTTACTTATATATCACATCATGCTCTCATCATCTACACATCTCTCACTACCATCCACAAGAACTTTGCATCTACCCATCTTGAAAAGCTCAAGACGATGCGGATTACGACTATACTGATGGGATTGTTGAAATTGAGTCAAAAGAAGAAAGAGAAATAAAAGCATACTAATATAAATCAAAAATATTATTAATAAAAAGAACTTATGAAATCATCCTTCAATTGATAATTGATGTGTACTCAATTTTTATCCATGACATTTGACGCACACTCCATTTGTTTTGAGATTTTGAATGCAATTTACGTCATTTTCTTTTAATATCATGATTATTCCGTAAAAACTAAAATATGTATATTTTTGTGCAGGTTATGGTGTCTTCTGGAAGTTCAATATGTATATTCTTGTATCACTCTCTCTCTCTCCATCTTAATCTCTAGCCTTCTTTTCCCTCTCCATTCACCACAAATATGCATGTGTAAATATTTGTATATATATTTCATGTAGATAGGTTTGTATGCATTTGTATATGTGTGTCTTTATGTTTATGTGAAATAGATAGATATGTGTGTATGTATTATTGTATATGTATATATATATATGTGTGTGTTTTTATATATAAATATATGTATATATGTTTATGTGTATATATAAATATATGTGTCTTTATTGATATGGGTGTATATATATTATGTGTGTGTTTGTAAGTACCCCCACACACCCTCTCACTCTCCCACAACACCATCTCGCGCCACCTTTTATCTCTCTCTCACAACACCTCCACCCAGCCATGCACATCTCACTTCCCTTAATTATACCCCACCACACCCTGCTGCACCCACATGCACAAGATCTCACTCACATGCACACACACGTCTCTGCCTCTCACCTCCACACACACACATGCACAGCCGCTGCCACCTCTCCCCTCTACCTATTCCATCTCACCATCCTATCTACATCACCCCTCCTCCTACCACCTTCATATCCTCCCATGCACTGCTCCCGCGCGCCACCTCCTCCTCCCATGCAAGCCATGTGCGGTCCTCCATGCACACACACGTCCCTACCACCTTCCCACACATGCACACACACCTCACCATGCCATACCTCTCCCACTCCTCACAACCATGCACTATCTACATTACCCTCCCTACCACCTACACACCCACCTAACCATAGCACACCTTGTTGCTGCCATGTGTAGTACACCTCACACCCCCATGCAATGACAAATATCTCCTACCACCAACCCCACAACTGACTAACATATACATCACCCCTCCTACCACCTTCACACTCACCATGCACCTACAACTCTCCCTACCACCTTACTGTGCTGCAGCTTTTCCTTGCATGCAGTACACATGCACACCCTCACCTCCACTCACACCCACTAGTTGTACATATTTAGGTGTTGAGTTTATATTTGTGTGTCCATATGTGTGTATATTTAATGTATGTGTGCATATATATATATATATATAATATATATATATATATATATATGTGTGTGTGTATGTATGTGTGTATATGTGCATAATTAAATATATATGTGTGTGTATGTGCTTATATTTAAATATATGTGTGTAGGTTACAAAGTTGTAGACCCGTATATGGATGCATTCATCTAGGTGCTGGAAGCTATAAAGGTGCATACACATGTTAGGATGTATATTTTCATATGTTGATATATATTTAGTATATATATGATATATATGTTCACTACCTACCTACCACACCACCACCACCATGCATGCACTGCTCCCGCCAATGCCCACTTTGGTTGAAGGTTAGACAACCCAGGGGTAGCCTAACCCAGGATAGTTTAACCCTAAAAAGTACATATTTCACTTTGGTTGCTACTTTTGAGATGGAGATAGGTTAACTCATTTTTTTTAGTCAACTATCATTTTTGGCTCCACTTATTTTCATGTGAAAAAATAAAAAATATGAGATATCTGATAGAATAGTATTTAAAATTTTTATGATAATTTTTTAAACTTAAAAAAAATAAAAAAGTTACCCCCCTCTACCCTACCTTTTAGGTGGGGTAGACTTACCCCAGGGTATCTTGGGTTACCCAGGGTACCCCGGGGTAACCCTATCCTGCTCCCTAAAGTTAGGGGAGAGCGTTAACTCGGGATACCCCCCATATGTATTATGTATGAGTGTATATAAATGTGTGGATGTAAGAGTCTATATTTAAATATATGTGTATATGTGAATGTATCTATATTTAAATGTGTGTATGTGTCCACATTCAAACAAACCTCACTTTCCACCTCTTTTATCTCTATAAAAACTCACCCCCACCATCGTCTTGAAGGCTTTTTTTTTTTTCTTCCTCCGACCAAGAACTTCTCCTCCTCATTTTCTTCTTCTTCCTCTTCTTCTTGTTGTCTTCTTCTTCTTCACACCCACTTACAAATCTCATTCTTTTCCCTCCTCCGAAGCCAAGATCCTCCTTCTCCTTATTTTTTCTTTGTTTACTTCCTCTTCCTCCCCACACCCACTTACAACTCTCAACTCCTCCATCTCCATCGTAGCCCTCTCTTCTTCACCTTCTTCTCTTCACCGTCCTCTCTTCTTCTTCTTCTTCTTTATTTTCTTTAAGTGTTCTATGTAAACTCCCCTTCTCATCCATCTTCTTGATGACCAGTCTATCCCTATGTAATTTTAATTAATTACATATATATATATATATATATATATATATATATTGATGATTAACAAACCAAACAAAAGTTTATCAATTATATCTAATGAATATTTCATAAGTCTTAAGCACAAGAAAAATACCAAGGTCAAACAAGCCAATAAAGGTATGCATTACTTTTCTGAAGCCTTATCTTTTCAACATGATATTTCTCTAAGTCCATATCGACTTCTATTGAAGGCCATAACGATTTCTTTATAAGCATATCATTTCAATAGAATTATCATAACGATTTCCTTTCTGGCTGAAAAGTCATGTTGTTTCAAACAAATCGATGCCGTAACGATTCTATAAGTGATCGCAACGATTTCCTTATAAGACTGAAAAGTCATATTGTTTCAAACAAATCGATGACGTACGATTCTAAAGTGATCGCAAGATTCCTTATAAGACTGAAAGTCATGTTATTTTCAAACAAGTCGATGTCACAGAACAAAGTTTATAAGTTGTTCGTAACGATTTCTTAGAGCCCGTAACGACTTGCTCGTCAAAACGACTCTATATAGTTACCGTAACATTTTTTAGAGCCCGTAACGACTTGCCTGTCGCAACGACTCTATAAGTTGTCGCAACGATTTCTTTAGAGCCCGTAACGACTTGCTCGTCACAACGACTCTATAAGTTACGTAACGATTTCTTTAGAAACTCGTAACGACTTGCCTGTCATAACGACTCTATAAGTTATCGCAACGATTTCTTTAGAAAGCGCAACGACTTGCTTGTTGTAACGATTTCATAAGTTACCGTAACGACTTCTTTAGAACTCGCAACGACTTGCTTATTGTAACGACTTCATAAGTTACCATAACGATTTCTTTAGAGTTCATAACGACTTGATAAGTATTCATAACGATTTCTTTAGAATTCACAACGACTTGCTTTGTAATGATTTGTTAAGTATTTCACATCGATTTCTTCAGAAACACAACAATTTGCTTTGTGCAACGATTCATTAAGTGTTCATGATATATCTTCTGTCACATAACGATTTGCTATGACTCATAACGATTTCATAAGTCATATAGTCATCGATTTCATATCTTGATATTATTTTAAAAGCGTTGACTAGTCAAGTCCACGTAGACATCTCTCTGACGCTTTTGCATTTATGAGATCTGAACATATCTCTGCATGCATGCAGACCATATCGTGCCTACTCTGATTACGTCCTTTAGACTTAAGCTATTTTGCATTACTATTTCATGTCTATTGCTACTGACGTTGACTGACATCAGAGACAGCTTAGCTGTCTGCTATTTGAGATTGACATTTGTGCAGACCTCTGAACTAGCTTCATGGTACAACGTTAAACAAAATAGAAGCCAACGGATATTTCTGAAGATCTATCTCTTTGCGTGCTCAAGTAATCAAAAGACTGTTGACTGGAAGCTTCCAAGACTCCAGATGTCATTCAGTCTAACGACTACTCAAAAGAGAGACAACGGACACTTCAACGTCTACATTTCAAATTGAAGATATAAATTCAAGTCAGAAGAACAGAAGAACATAGATCGCGCATTCAAGCATTCAAATTCTTCTGAAGAAAGTCCAGAGCCAAGAACCTTCATTCCACTTAGCTTTTGCTCTTTTGCTCTCCACTAGTTTGTGAAAATCTTGAGAGAGCCTGTATAGTTCTGAGAGTGTGCCTTGTTTAAATCTCTTTGCTCTCAGTTCTAGTTGCTTCAGATCCTTGCTTATCAAAAGCTTGATCTAGGGGCTTGAATTTCATTCACTCTCTTTGTGTTGTTCCCTTCGGGTGTGAAGGAAGACCTGGTGGTATCCAGGGTGTGTTCCCTTCGGTTGTGAAGGAAGACCTGTGGTGGTATCCAGGGTGTTGTTCCCTTCGGTTGTGAAGGAAGACCTGGTGTGGTATCCAGGGTTGTTCCCTTCGGTGTGAAGGAAGACCTGGTGTGTATCCAGGGTGTTGTTCCTTCGGGTGTGAAGGAAGACCAGCTGAGGGGTGTTGTAGCGTCCTTAGGGGGACTGTACCCTAGTTAGTGAAATCCTGAGTTGTTGCTCAGGGACTGGACGTAGGACTCCTAAGGAAAGGAGGTCCGAACCAGGATAAATCTTGTGTTGTGTGATTGTCTTCTTTGTGTGTTTGTTATTTAAACTAACTGTCACTAACCTACTTCGAAGAACGTTTGTGTGAATGTTTTTAGTTACAGGTATCTTCTAGATTAATTTTTAAAGACCCATTCACCCCCCCTCTGGGCTCGTCAACTGGGCAACAAGTGGTATCAGAGCGAGTCTCTTCGACAAAGAAAGGATCCAACGATCTGAAGAGTAAAGATCCATGGCAGCCCAAGGTAACTTTGAAGGTCAGTCTGTCAACCGACCCCCTCTCTTCGATGGTGAAGATTATCCTTACTGGAAGACCAGAATGGAATACTTTCTACAAGGGCACGACTATCAAATTTGGTCCATAGTAGAAGAAGGTGATCTGTTAGTCACAAATGAGAAAGCACAATGGACAGATGATGACAGGAAGAAGATTTCCCTGAATTGCAAAGCAAAGAGCATCCTATGCTGTGCTCTAAGTAAGAAGGAATTCAACAGAGTTTCAGCCTGCAAATCCTCAATGGAAATGTGGGAAAAGCTCAGGATTACTTATGAAGGCACAGACAAAGTAAAGGAAACAAGAATCGACATTCTTGTCACTCAATATGAAAGATTTCAGATGCAGTCAAGTGAGTCCATAACTCAAATGTTCAGCCGGTTCACTGACATCACAAATGGACTAGCTAGTCTGGGGAAAACCTATGAGATGGGAGACATGGTGAGGAAGATACTTAGATCCTTACCGTCCTCATGGACCCCAAGGTCACAGCAATAGAAGAAGCTAATGACCTGAAGAGAATGTCTGTAGAAAAGCTCATTGGGTCCCTCATGGCCCATGAGATCAACATGGAAAGGCTAGGAGAGTCCTCTAGCAGAAAGAAGCACTCCAACGCCTTAAAAGCTGAAGAAGATTCACCAGAAGCAAGTTCAGCTGAAAGTGAAAGTGATGCAGACAGCGAAAATGAGGAAGCTATGCTATCTAGAAAATTACAGCGAATTTTGGCTAAGAAGAAGAAATTCCAATCTGGAAGAAGGCACTTCAAAAGGAACAAGGAATTCAAGAAGCCAGATGGAAAAGAAATAAAGAAAGGAGAACCCATCTGCTATGAATGTAAGAAGCCAGGACACATTAAAACTGAGTGTCCAAAGTTAAAGAAGCCGGAGTTCAGGAAGAAGGACAGTTCCAAGAAGTTCAGAAAGTACAAGAAGAAGGCGATGGCAGCAGCATGGGAAAACAGTAGTGACTCAGACAGTGAGTCAAGTTCCTGCAGTGATGAAGAAGAGGCCAACTTGGCCTTCATGGCAAATACTGAAGATAAGGTAACTTCTGACTCCTCTTTTGATTCATGCAATGATTCAGATTCCGATAGTTAGAAGAGGCTTTCAACGAACTATATGAAAAATATAAAGAAGTAACCAAATTATAAAAGTAAGCAAGAAAAACATAGTCTGTATAGAAAATACAAACTCAGATCTAAAATCAGAAAATGAACAATTAGAAAGTCAAATAACTGAACTTAAAAGAAGAAATGAACTGTTATGTGAAGACCTAAAAGCTAAGAATGAACAAATAACTAAATTAGAGAAACAAGTAAGTTCAGATGAACTGAAAACTGAAATCAAAACACTAACAGAAGAAAATATACAGTTATCTAGCACATTAGAAAAATTCACTAATGGTAAAAACTCCCTCATATTAAAAGGTGCTAGAAGATCAGGTAAGAAGAAAAATGGATTAGGATATACCCCCAGATAATGAAGAAACCATAATTTATCCTAAAACATATCCAACACCAAAATTTGTACCTGAACAAGATACAACATACAAAGCTGATTTCAGATATATAGAAAAAGTAACCAAATTATCCTGCTGTAGTCACTGTAACAAGTTAGGACACATCATAACGACATGCCCAACAAGACATAAGAAATGGATAATAAAAGGCAAAATAAATGATACTAACCCATCAGGACCCAAAAGAATTTGGGTACCTAAAACTTGATGTTTTTATTTCAGGACATCTCTCGAGCATCCAAATGGTATTTGGATAGCGGGTGCTCAAGGCACATGTCAGGAAACCAGAAGTTATTCTCTCATCTCCAAGCTGAAGAAGGAACAGTTACTTATGGAGATAATGGGAAAGGAACCGTGATAGGCAGTGGCTCTGTGAATAACAAAGGAAAAACAGTCATAGAAGATGTGCTATTAGTCAAGGGATTGAAGCACAATCTCATTAGCATTAGCCAGCTGTGTGACAGAGGCCATCAGATCAAGTTTCAAGAGTCGAAGTGCAGCATACTGAAGGATGGAGCAGTCATCTTTGAAGCTAATAGAGAAAAGAATTTGTATGTGCTCTATCTTGAAGAACTCAAGGTTCAAAATGTTTGCCTGGCAGCAAATAAAGATAATCCACAGCACAGACGACTTGGACATTGCAGCATAGATGGCATGAGAAAACTGCTGAAGAAGAATCTTGTGGAAGGTCTACCTAAGGTTAGTACAAAATTGGATGGTGTATGTAAACCTTGTGCTAAGGGAAAGCACACCAAAGGCTCCTTCAAGTCAAAGACGGTGGTGACCACCTCAAAACCCTTAGAGCTCCTTCATATGGATCTATTTGGGCCAATGAGGACTACCAGTCTTGGAGGAAAGAATTTTGGATTTGTCATAGTGATGACTACTCAAGATTCACATGGGTATCATTTCTAGAGCATAAAGATGACACTTTTGAAAACTTTGTTAGTTTCAGCAAGAAGGTCAGAAAGATCAGAAGTTCAGCATTGTGTCTATCCGATCAGATCATGGTGGTGAATTTCAAAATGAAAAGTTTGCTAGATTTTGTGATGATCAGGGAATTGAGCATAATTTCTCAGCACCAAGGACACCACAACAAAATGGTATTGCTGAGAGGAAGAACAGAACCCTATTGGATATGGCAAGAACTATGCTCTCAGAATATGATCTGCCAAGATATTTTTGGGCTGAAGCAGTCAACACAGCAAGCTACATTATCAACCGAGTAATGATCAGGCCAATCCTGAAGAAGACTGCATATGAACTATTCAAAGGGAAGAAGCCAAAGATCAGCCACTTCAGGACTTTTGGATGTCCTTGCTTCATTCACAACAATGGAAAAAGGGACATGGTAAGTTGGATGCCAAATCAGATGAAGGCATCTTTATGGGGTACACCTCTAAACCCAAAGGCTATAGAGTATTTAACAACGTACTTTATTGATTGAACAGTCTGTACATATTATTTTTGATGAAACTAACCCTTCCTTGAGAAAGGAAGTAGATAGTGACAATGATGATGCAGATGAACTGTCCAAGAAACTAAAAGATACATCAATTGAGGACAAGGATGATCCACCTCTGGAAGAATTGCAACAAGAAGAAGTTACTCATGAAAACCTTCCAAAGGAGTGGAGATACAAGAAAGATCACCCACTTGAGAATATTATTGGTGATCCATCCATAGGGGTAAGAACAAGAGGTAATGTTATTCCTTGTGATTACCTAGCTTTTGTTTCTCAAATAGAGCCTAGGACAGTCAATGAAGCTCTTCTGATGAATCTTGGATAGTAGCCATGCAAGATGAATTAAATCAATTCAAGAGAAACCAAGTATGGTCACTTGTTCCTAGACCATCAGACCATCCAGTCATTGGCACCAAATGGGTGTTCAGAAATAAACTGGATGAAACTGGTGCAATCTTAAGAAACAAGGCCAGATTGGTAGCTCAAGGCTATTCTCAAGAGGAAGGCATAGATTTCGATGAAACCTATGCACCTGTAGCTAGACTTGAGGCCATTAGAATATTACTTGCATATGCATCTGCTTTGAATTTAACACTATTTCAAATGGATGTTAAATCCGTATTTTTAAATGGTTTTATAAAAGAGGAAGTTTATGTGGAACAACCTCGGGTTTTGATGACACAGAATTTCCTAATCATGTTTTCAAACTTCAAGGCATTATATGGTTTAAAGCAAGCACCTAGAGCCTGGTATGAAAGGCTTAGTTCTTTTCTTTTAAACCATGGTTTCAGTAGAGGTCAAGTAGATAGTACTCTTTTCATAAAGTCAAAGGTCAAACACATTCTATTAGTCCAAATTTATGTAGATGATATTATCTTTGGGTCTACTGATGAATCCCTTTGCAAGTACTTTGAAAAGTTGATGCAGGGAGAATTTGAAATGAGCATGATGGGAGAACTTAATTACTTCCTTGGACTTCAAATCAAACAAGGAAAGGAAGGAACTCACATCTGTCAAGCAAAGTACACAAAAGAACTCTTAAAGAAATTTGGATTCGAAAATACCAAGCCACTGTCAACACCAATGAGCACATCAACAAGAATGGACAGTGACAAAGATGGTAAGAAAGTAGATCAAAAGATCTACAGAGGTATGATAGGTTCACTCTTTATTTAACAGCTAGTAGACCTGATATTTTATTTAGTGTATGCATGTGTGCTAGATATCAAGCAGATCCTAAAGAATCACATTTAATTTCTGTGAAAAGAATATTTAGATATTTAGCAAGATCTCATGACTTAGGTCTATGGTATCCAAAACATTGTGAAATTAACTTAGTAGGTTACTCTGATGCTGACTATGCTGGATGCAAATTAGATAGAAAAAGCACCAGTGGTGGTTGTCAATTTCTTGCAGGATGTTTAATATCTTGGTCTTCAAAGAAACAAAATTCAGTAGCACTATCTACTGCTGAAGCTGAGTACGTAGCTGCTGGAAATTGTGTACACAACTCTTATGGATAAAGCAACAACTTGAAGATTTCGGATTAAACATCAAATCCATCCCACTGCTGTGTGACAACACCAGTGCCATTAATCTCACCAAGAATCCAGTTCAGCACTCAAGGACCAAACATATTGAGGTTAGATATCATTTTATTCGTGATCATGTTGCAAATGGAAATATTGAAATATCCTTTATTGATACAAATGGCCAATTAGCAGACATTTTCACAAAAGCCTTACCTGAAGAGAGATTCACATCTCTTAGAAGGGAATTAGGCATGTGCAATTTGTGATAAAAGTTTGCTTACAAATGGCACACTAAATTTCAGAATTAAGTAATTTTTTTCCCTCCATGGCGTTAAGCAAAAGAAATTCAAATTATTCTTTGTAACCGCTCTCTCATTGAAGTCGGTTTGAATAGTCAACACCTTTTGTCGTTTTCCACCGCCTTTTGGCGCCTCACTTTCCACATCGCATTAATTTATTCATAAAATCAATGACAGAACGATTCGTATCTCATCGTCTACCTTTTCCCCTTTTCATCCTGTCGCATGAGCCGATGCCCTAACAACTCATATCTCAACCCTCTGCAAATTTGAACCTTCCTCCTCTCCCGCAAAATTTCTTGAGGATTCCTTCTCTTCCCTTCCGTTTCAACCCTCCAGAGACTTTCCCACCTGAATCCATGGCCGCACCAGTCATCGCCGGCAGTTTGGGTGGCTACAGCGCCGAGTTTCTCACTCCTGAGCAGCAGGAGAGGTTTACCTTTGTGAAGACGAAGCTCTGTGGAAATAAAGAAGTCGATGTTGCTAATCTGAGGAAAAATGGAATGAGCAGTGTGGTAGATTTGATCAATCAGATGCAGTGGACAGGAGTCTCCACCTTTTCAGAGGTCAGTTATCCGGACTTGGTAAAAGCTTTCTTCGTGTGTATGAGAACAGAGGAAGATGGGTCCCTAGTCTCTTCAGTAAAGGGAACCCTGATTAGAATAGACCCTGAGTTGCTGAAGATGTTGTTGATGTGAAGACTTCCGGATTTAGTGGGGTTCACACGTGGACGCCCAAGTGAAAGGTTTGGGAATTGTAGGGCCGGGCTTCAAGCTAAGGGATGGCAAGCTGGATATAAATCAACTACTGCTTTCAACCGCCTCCTTCATTTTATTGTCTGTCAAATCTTAGTTCCCAGAAGTGCAACATTTTCTTCTTGCACAAAGGCCGACTCAGACATGATGTACTGGGCCATTCAAAATAAGGAGATAAATATGGCCGCAGTGATGATGGAAAGAATGAAATTTGCCAGAGATCAGATTTGGGACACCAAGAGTAAGTTAAATGTGTCCCTGCCATATGCCCACCTACTTACCAAGATCTTCAAACACTTCGGTGTTGATCTTTCTGGGGCAGTTGTAGAGAAAATGGGCCAAGCAATCAGGTCCAGGAACCTGAAGAAGAGTGGCTTCTCTGTGGAAAATGGTGTCTGGTTCAAGGCTTCAGTTGCTGAAGGCGAAGCCATCATTGACGACACCTCAGTTGTTCATCAGGAGATGGGATCAGCAGATATGATTCCAGAATTGCCAGTGGAGTCAGTTTCAGCTCCAGCAGTTGGAGCAGCAGAATCATCAGGCCCCTCTTTAGCAGAAGTTCAGTCTGAAATTGCAGTGGAAGAAGAAAGGATATCAGCACCAGCTTCAGAATTTCCAGAAGAATTAGCTGTAAATTTTGCAGAAAGGAGAATTGAGGATATTCTCCCAGAGGACATTTTTCAGTTGAGGACCCACTACCCTCAACTGTCGTTGCATCTATTCTTTCAGACATTATTGATTCAATTCCTTTCCTCTAGTGCTCCAGAAACCAGTGGCAGAGTAGAGTTGCAGAAGAGGCTGTGGCATCAGGCCACATTGATGAACCAATGGAAGATGTTCAAGTAGAGGTAGAGCACCCAGCTGCTCAAGGTGACTCTGTGATGGAAGATGCTCCCATTCAGGGGGAGCAAGTATCAAATGAAGAAGATGCTCCTATTGAGGGGGAGCTATCAAAGAAGGTTCAGCAGAAACAACTCCAGTTGTTGATGGTCAGGAGGAAAGGCATAGAGATTCTCAAAATTTGGATGACAGAGAAGGAGAGATTGCAAGCTCTTCGAGCTCAGATGATGATCAACCTCCTCCAGCAAAAGAAGGCAAGAAGAAAGGAAAAGAAGTTGCCTCTGAAGTTCCTCTCCTGGCTGATACACCTTTTGAGAGGCAGGTCAAGCAGAAAATTGTCATAAATTGAAACCAGTGATTGAAAGGCTGAATGTGCAAGGTGAGCTCTTATGTACTCTCCAGTCAGATGTAACTCTATATTTTTGAGCCAAGCTTCAGCAAACAAAGATTGGGACAAATCAGAAATGCTATGAAATGGTTTAATAAAGAATGAGTAGCATGAAAGGCATGCTCTCGGATATTATCAAGGCAGTTGGAGTTCAAGCTCCTCCTCCTCCAGAAGCTCAGGAGCTGGAGAGCAATGTGTCGGGCCATCAGGGCCAGCACAGCAGCAGCAGCAGCACCAGAAGAGGTAGGGCAACAGGGCCAGCTGATCAGGTTGAAGGGCCAACAGGGCCATCTGAGCAAGGGTCAGGGCCATCAGGGCCATTGGAGAGTGAGTCTGTGCAGATAGAGGCAGAAGAGTTCTTGGCACCCAAGCCCCCAGCTCCCTCTTCCCCCTCTCACAACCTATTCCTCCAACTCCACCCTCAGCTCCTACAGCACCTCCTGCTCCTCAAACATTCAAGAAGCCTCAATCTAGACCAATTTCTTCTCCTACACCATTTCAGTCCACCTCATCTCCTGCCTCCTCTACTTCCATTCCTTCTCCTTCTCCTATACATGAGGCCCCTCCAGCATCCTCAGCTGGAGCATCCTCCTCCTCCTCTGGTCCCTCCCTTGGACCATTGATGACCTCCCTACTACTTCCCACTCTTTTCTTCATCCTACTCCTCCACCCTCTTTCATCACTATCATACCTGAAAGAGCCCAACTTAACTCTCCCTTTATGGAACAAATAAAGGATGAGTTTGAGGAAGGGATCCTCAGGTCTGTGTTGAAGGTTGGGGAACATGTTCATAGGGCAGACCTTCTAGTCCTGCCCCCAAGAAGAGGAAGCTTACTTCTACTTCCTCCCTCTCCTCTGAACCCAAATACCCACCTTTGTGGTTTTCTCTCACAGTGGACAACAAACATCCCTCACTGTACAGAGAATATCTCTCAAAGGTTGTTTTTGCAACCATCATTAACCTTCATTTCTTGATCTCACAGATCATTTAACACCATTCTACCCTACACTTCTCTTTCCAAATCCGAAAAATCCAAAATTCTCTCTTGCCCACTCCAAAACTGAAGAGCAGTGGGGCAAAGGTCACAAGGATCTCCTAAAGAAATTCATTCTTGCCAAATCTGCTAGATTCCCTCCAAGGGACCACTCCCTGACCTTATCAGAGTGGTTCAGGATCTATCATAGGGAACTTTGGGCACCCTATATTCAAAAGGAAATCAAAATGATCAGGCACCTCATGCTATTCAACAACTACAGATATTCATAGACTTCCAGAGGTTCAGCTCAGTCAGTTCAAAAGGGCCATTTCAGCTCTGACTCCGGATATCTCTCAAACTTCAGATGTTCAGGTAGATTTTGCTACCCTCCAAGTACCTGAAGAGATAGTCCTTCCTCAAATTCACTTTCTAGTTATGGAGTCCTCTGTAGGATCCATCATCTTTGAACGTTTTGCCAGAGTAATGGGCAGAATTAAAGTACAGAAAGGCTGCCTGGTTGCTTTTTCTAGATTCCTGTTTAGGGAATATCACCAGGGGCATGTAAGTGCTGAAGTTCTAGCCCCTATTCTGTCTGAATGTGAAAGGCTGACATCTTCTGAATGGTCCAAGTTCTACCCCCTGTCAGCTCAGCAACTATTTGAAATCAATGAAGTTCAGGCCAGAGAAGGCAAACCAGCCATTTCTCCAGCTACTTCCTAGATATGAACTCCATTCATCTTGTTGATGACCCCTTCAAGGTCTGGGAGGAAAGATACAAAGTGTATGTGGCTATGCACAAAGCTCTCAGAGATAACCACAACCATTATCCTGTCACCATGGACCAATTCCTCACCTGTGCCAGCTTTGGGACTCGTCGATTTCTCAAGATGAACATGGACAAGAATGCATATGCTGATCTTCTCTATCAGCACCTAGATCTTCATCTCAAAAGGATGGCTTCCACCATGGGACCCTTACTCTGTATCCTTTGGAGTCTTCAAAAATCTTTTTGAAGAGCAGGAAGCACAGGCATGGGAAACCATCTCCCATTTTGCCTCTCTTCTGTCTCCTGCCTTCTATTTACCAGTACCTCCACAAAGTTAATGAAATGACCTTCTTTGTATACTCCTGTTCTCTTTCTCTCTTCTTTCTTTGTCGAAGATTGTCTTTTTGCTTAATGACAAAAAGGGGGAGAAAAATTATGTCTGAAAATCTATATGCATTTTTTCATATGCTTATTGTTCAGTTTTGTCATCACCAAAAAGGGGGAGATTGATGACCAGTCTGTCCCCATGTAATTTTAATTAATATATATATATATATATATATTGATGATTAACAAACCAAACAAAAGTTTATCAATTATATCTAATGAATATTTCATAAGTCTTAAGCACAGGAAAAATACCAAGGTCAAACAAGCCAATAAAGGTATGCATACTTTTCTGAAGCCTTAATCTTTTCAACATGATATTCTCTAAGTCCATATCGACTTCTATTGAAGGCCATAACGATTTCTTTATAAGCATATCGATTTCAATAGAATTATCATAACGATTTCCTTTCTGGCTGAAAAGTCATGTTGTTTCAAACAAATCGATGCCGTAACGATTTATAAGTGATCGCAACGATTTCCTTATAAGACTGAAAAGTCATATGTTCAAACAAGTCGATGCCACAACGACTCTATAAGTTACCGTAACGATTTCTTTAAGCCGAAACGACTGCTTGTCCTGAGTCACAACGACTCTATAAGTACCGTAACGATTTCTTTAGAGCCCGTAACGACTTGCTGTCACAACGACTCTATAAGTTACCGTAACGATTTCTTTAGAGCCGTAACGACTTGCCTGTCGCAACGACTCTATAAGTTGTCGCAACGATTTCTTTAGAGCCCGTAACGATGCTGTCACAACGACTTATAAGTTACCGTAACGATTTCTTTAGAAACTCGTAACGACTTGCTGTCATAACGACTAGTTATCGCAACGATTTCTTTAGAAAGCGCAACGACTTGCTTGTTGTAACGATTTCATAAGTTACCGTAACGACTTCTTTAGAACTCGCAACGACTTGCTTATTGTAACGACTTATAAGTTACCATAACGATTTCTTAGAGTTCATAACGACTTGATAAGTATTCATAACGATTTCTTTAGAATTCACAACGACTTGCTTTGTATAATGATTTGTTAAGTATTTCACATCGATTTCTTCAGAAACACAACAATTGCTTTGTGCAACGATTCATTAAGTGTTCATGATATATCTTCTGTCACATAACGATTTGCTATGACTCATAACGATTTCATAAGTCATAAGTCATCGATTTCATATCTTGATATCTTATTTAAAAGCGTTGACTAGTCAAGTCCACGTAGACATCTCTCTGACGCTTTTGCATTTATGAGATCTGAACATATCTCTGCATGCATGCAGACCATATCGTGCCTACTCTGATTACGTCCTTTAGACTTAAGCTATTTTGCATTACTATTTTCATGTCTATTGCTACTGACGTTGACTGACATCAGAGACAGCTTAGCTGTCTGCTATTTGAGATTGACATTTGTGCAGACCTCTGATCTAGCTTCATGGTACAACGTTAAACAAATAGAAGCCAACGGATATTTCTGAAGATCTATCTCTTTGCGTGCTCAAGTAATCAAAAGACTGTTGACTGGAAGCTTCCAAGACTCCAGATGTCATTCAGTCTAACGACTACTCAAAAGAGAGACAACGGACACTTCAACGTCTACATTTCAAATTGAAGATATAAATTCAAGTCAGAAGAGAAGAAGACATAGATCGCGCATTCAAGCATTCAAATTCTTCTGAAGAAAGTCCAGAGCCAAGAACCTTCATTCCACTTAGCTTTTGCTCTTTTGCTCTCCACTAGTTTGTGAAAATCTTGAGAGAGCCTGTATAGTTCTGAGAGTGTGCCTTGTTTAAATCTCTTTGCTCTCAGTTCTAGTTGCTTCAGATCCTTGCTTGTCAAAAGCTTGATCTAGGGGCTTAATTTCATTCACTCTCTTTGTGTTGTTCCTTCGGGGTGAAGGAAGACCTGGTGGTATCCAGGGGTTGTTCCCTTCGGTTGTGAAGGAAGACCTGGTGTGGTATCCAGGGTGTTGTTCCCTTCGGGTGTGAAGGAAGACCAGCAGAGCTGGGTGTTGTAGCGTCCTTAGGGGGACTGTACCCTAGTTAGTGAAATCCTGAGTGTTGCTCAGGGACTGGACGTAGGACTCCTAAGGAAAGGAGGTCCGAACCAGGATAAATCTTGTGTTGTGTGATTGTCTTCTTTGTGTGTTGTTATTTAAACTAACTATCACTAACCTATTCGAAGAACGTTTGTGTGAATGTTTTTAGTTACAGGTATCTTCTAGATTAATTTTTAAAGACCCATTCACCCCCCCTCTGGCTCGTCAACTGGGCAACAATTCTCTCCACCCTTTACTAGTTAGTTTGTCTTTGTCCTCATCATAATCCCTACTCTCTCTCTCTGTATCCCCTAAAGGTGCTGCAGGACGTTTGTACGGGTGCGTGTCATCTACGTTGTCATTTTGGTGTTGTCACCTCGATCTGTTGGGAGGTGTCACGGAGAGGAGAGGAGGGCTGCAACCTAACCCATCCTTATCTTTTTCTTTGGTGTATCTATGTGTAATTTTGTAGTTATGTTTCTATTTTGTTAAAATGTTGCAATGTTTCAACTTTGTTCAATCTCCACATCTCAATCTAGTCATTTTGTAAATGTAAATGACATGTTTTTATCTCAACTTTCTTAGTTGCACTTTCTCCCTCTAGGTGACCCATTTACCTCTGTCTACTATCACTCATGTTCTTCTATTCTCTCTTTACCTTGCCACCTTTTTCTCTCCTCTTCTATCTCTTTTCTTTAGTAGTTTTCAATTAGTTAGATTTAAATCAAGCTCCATAGTTATATTTGCATAGAAAAATCACATTCGACCCAAAGATTTCTAAATCAACTCAAGACTCTCCATGGACTCGACTTGGACTTGCCACTATGCTACGCCTTTTTATTTCTACAATATTTAATTTAAGTTGATGGTTGTTGTGTCCTAACGATCAACACTCATCGACCCATCAATTTTTGGCGTCATTGCTGGGAAGTCTTTGCATGTTGTTTTGGATATCTTATGTATATTTGTTTGTGTAGAGACTAAAATTCTTCTTGTGTTCTTGTAGGTACACATAAGTGTCTAAAAAAAGGAAAAAAAGTTGAGTTTTGCAAAAGAGGTAAGTACCCTCACCCCTCTTTCAAGTTTTCAAGACCAAGTGTAAATGCCATGTTTAGAATTATTTAAAGCTTTTACTCTCTTTCTTGTGGTTGGATAGAGGTTGGATAGAGACATTAAATCAAAACAAAAAAAATAAAAATAAAAAAGAGAAAAGAACAAAAACAATCTTTAATTAAAAGACTTCATTTCAAGAGTAGAAACCATACCCATAGGTCATCCATCATGTAGAGTTGCGTTTGTAAATAGTAGCTCTCTACTTTAGTTAGCTAGTAGTATTTAGCTTCGTTAAGCACTTTAATTTTTGTAGTAGGTGATGCAAGGTGAGTTCCTCTTGAACTTCTCTCCAAAAGCATGCTCATGCATAGTCATTCTTGCATAAGAACCCCTTGTATGAGCATTTTGTGTGTTGCATTTCATCCTAAGACACTTTAAGGGCACTACCCCAAATAAGATAAGGTGGGGATTTGATCACCCTTCCTTAGCCCACAAATCACTTAATCATTCATTGTTCATAATCCCAAGCTTTGTAAAATTGAGCAGCGAGTGACCCTAGGGTTCACATCGTGACAAGGTTATCACTTTGAGCTCCTACTCCTTTTGGATCCTGGTGTCTAAGGCTAGAGGTACAACAACATACGCATAAGCGGGATTGGTGTTTTAGGTCTAGGTACACCCAAGTTGTATAGGTTAATTATTTTCCAAGATTGTTTGTCCTTGTTTAAAAGCCATCTCAAAAAAAAAAAGGATAAAGTCTAGGGGTCCCTTCTTCTCTCTTTTCGTCTTAGTTCATGCACGGTAGGAGATCTCTCAACCCCGAATTAGTTGTGCCTTGTCTTGAAATTGAAAGATTCATATTTCAAGGACAACAAGAACCTAATCTTGAAAGAGAAAGTCCACATAATCAAGAAGTCGTGGCCAACAATCATGATCAACCTAAAACTTTGAAGGATTATTTCATTCCCAATCAATATCAACCATCCACATGCATCCAAATTCCTCAAAATCAAGGCATACAATATGAGATCAAGTCAAGTATCATTCAAATGCTCCCTTCATTCTATGGCAACACAAATGAGGACACATATAAACACATTGATGAATTCTTAGAGATTTGTTCCACAGTTAAAATCCAAAATTTCTCTGATGATGCCCTCAAATTAACTCTCTTTCCATTTTCCTTGAAAGACAAAGCAAAATAATGGTTAGGAACCTTGGGTAAAACCATAGTCACATGGGCGGAAATGTAACAAGAATTCTTAAGAAATTTTATCCATAGGTTGGACCAATTGTAACGACCCCACCTCCCGGACCCCCTGCCAGGGACGTCGAAGTTCGCGTCGTCACCCACAGATCCGATGACCCGGAAGGGTTAAAAGAATAGTCTAGTGAGATATGTACTTAATTTAAATAACTATAACAATCTGTACAACAAGTCCCAAATAAAAGCACAAGTATAATAAGAAAGGTGCAGTCCTTAAGGGGTCTACCCCGAGAACTTGCAAAGCACAACTCTCAACTTACTCAAGTACAAGAGCTCACAACACTCGCTCTTACTGCTGCTGACAACACACGGTGCCACAGCCGCCTCCGCAACCTGTCCGACACCGAGCTCTTGTGATGACGGGCCCCTAGCTGAAGGAAGTAGGGGGAGTGAGCCTCGCGAACAAGACCCAGTAGGGATTACTAGTCCCTCACCGACCAGAACAGCAGGAACTCTGAAAAATAGGAAACTACACTAGAAAGTTGTAAAGCGAGGAACACCTACAGCAGGATACTACTAAGCAGCGGAACAGAACAATGCAATGTCACGACCACCAACCAAGGTCTTGACACACACACGACTCCCGCAGAAACCAACAGAGTCAGGCACAACACGGAAACAGGTCTCGACACGCCTATCGAGACAGGGGTCTCACGAAGACCACCGAGCAACCATGTGAGAAGGACGTCTCACCACAAGCACGGCCACCTCAGACCTCCACAAGGTCAAGGGCCCACAAGCAGAACCACCCCAGACCCTGGACACACCGTGAGGTTGGGAAGCCACACACGCAGGTGCCACCACGGATTGGCACCAAGAATAAGACTGCGGAACCGAGAGGACACCAAAGCGGAAACCACCAGAAGTACGGGCCAACAAGGCTAGGCCACCGATGCCCATGGAAACTAGACATGGCCAGGCTATGACCACCATGCAGAACATCATGAGGAAACGCCCTCACAACAACAACAACTAAGCCACCACCACTGGTAGCCAAGAGGAGGACACACCAGCCAATCCCTCTGCTCGCCAACCTGGCTCCTGCCTCTAACCTCCCTGAAAGAGCGAGACAGAGCTGCCACAGAACACCATAAGAGCACACGCACCACCGCAGCCTGGCCAAGATGCAGCCCCACGCCTAGAACCTCTACGTGGCTCTGGAATCAACGCAGAGAGAGGCAGTGAGACAAAGGACTATCTGGGCCGTGCCAGGAAGAGAATCACCATAACTACCTCGGCGTCCCACCCCAAACAAGAGAGCTCTACAAACAACTCGACGCCGCTGTCCAAACCTTATTTTTCCCTCAGCTCTAGAGTATGCCAACTCGGCTGCCAACTCGAGCACGCTCATAGCCCATAATGCTCCCTCAAAGACTCCCAAGGATGGGGGTCCCAGCCAATGGAGACAACCTTTGTAGGACAAGCCCTCGAGTGCCAAGCACTGGGTGAATAGGCGGAGCAAGCAAAACAAAAACCACGCTGAACTGCTGGCTTGTAACCCACGACAAGCCCAGCAAGCATGAGGCACGCACTGACCCTCAAAAGGGTCGTTGGCCAACCAAGGCACGCACGAGCAAGCCAGAACCTCAGAACACTACCAGAAGTACGGAAAACATCTCTCTGCTAATAATCGATTAACCGTCCGACAATTGATTATTAGACAGACGTGAGCCTCCTGGCACCACCACTAGGACACAACCACGAAGGTGTCAGGTTTAGTCACTAAACGTAGCAAGGTAACCTGTCTCGTTCCCCACCAGAAGGTCCTAAGGGCAAGCCTATCGTGGGACACATGCCGACACGCTAACCGGGGCCACTAAAACACCCGAGACAAACAGGTATTGTCACGTCCTCTCCTAGCTGTCGCAATACCATCGCAATGGGGGAAGGGCACCTTGACAGCAACCCTATCACGATGAGGCAGAGCGTCGTGACAGAAAACCATGTCACAACAGAAAATACATTGTGACAGCGATCCTTATCGCGATGGGGCAACACGTCACGACAAGGTCACATCTGACCGGGCAGACGCCTCTTCTGGTGTCACGACGCGCACCGCGGTCGCGACACCAACAGAGAGGTAGACCCACGGGATGCTCCATCTTGGGGCCACCTGTTGTGTCCTTGGTTTTGATGATGTCATATTGAAGTAAAAAGGTAAAAAAAAAGTATTGATACATAACATCTGTTTTACAGGTACTACTACTTGCATCAAGGAAAATTCAACATAGCCAGATAAGGTCGACACTATCTGAAAGTTAGGTCGACACTAGTGGTCTCTTTATGTTGCATTAAAGAGAAGTGACCAAGGCAGGTCAACACTACTCTATGAGCAGATCAACACTAATGGATTTCTCTGTGCGGTATTAATAGAGGCAGGTTGATAAGGTCGACACCAATTGTGGTTGAGGTCAACACTATTCAGAAATTAAAGGGTTCTGTGAAGAGACGTAAATATGAGGTCGACACTCTACCTATATAAGGTCAACACTGCGATTTCATGTTCAGTGACTCTTGCAGTATTTCAAATGTATAAGTGTCGACACTGTATCTCTGAAGTGTCAACACTACAACACTTAGAGTTTTTCGTCAAAATTGCCACCAACACACATGTGATGGACACGTGATTCTAGATGCATCGTTTGGGGCCTTTGGTACACGTCACTTATTTCTGGAAGATACCAAAACTTGGCGGCAAAAAGATTCTCCTAGCAAAAAGAAAGGGAATCTGGTAAGGGCCCACTGCAGAATATTCTGCGCAATTGGTGAAGTGTTCCAGTAGAGTGAGCGGGGTCGTTGCGTGCAGCAGAAAGAGGGAGAAAAATTTTAGGCGCAAAAAGTAAGGAGATCAAAGGTTCTGTGGTCAGCTCGAAGAGGGGATTTCAGATCGGAGCTATGATCAGATGAATGCATTGTTGAATCAAGCAAGATTTGAAGCATCGAATAGCTGGTGCTAAGCTACAAGAACAGAGGATCGGAATGAGGCTACAACATTGATTTCTATGACCCGGTGTACAAAGTTACAATAGGAACTCGCCTGAAGAGAAATCAAATCTGGAGCTGAGAAGTGATGCAATTCGAATCTAGATCCAGAGCAGGGAGTCTACTGATCTCTTAGCACATTCTGCTGTCTTTTCACTTGTTCTTTTCGATTTCTTCAGAACATTAAGTTGTGGTGTCACGTCCCGAGAATTACGCAGCGGATAGTATTAATTCGAGTCGATATTCCGAGACGTGGACAGTCGGAAAATAAGCCTCTAGCTAGCACGCACTAAATGTATATCAACACAACATCACAATAGGGCCCATATGTTGAACGCAATATAAATTGTAATCAAATCTCAGCTCATTGTATTCAAATAGAAACTATTACAGGACTAAGACTCAATGAAAGGAAAGTACAATACTTCTCACTTCCTACTACATGTTCTAACTCTCAAAGCAAATTACTATAACTAGACTCATAGTGGAACGCTCATCACTCGGACGCATTCCCATCCTCGACTTGCTCTTCCTCTTGAACTCCATAGTCACCTAGATTGGGTAAAAGTAGGGAATGAGCAAACTAGCCCAGTAGGATTTATATCTCAATGTGCGGGCAATGATATAAGTGATTCACATTTAGAACTAGGCAAGTACAATGAATGATATGCAAGTACGAATAAAACTCGTTAAAACATGATATATAAAACAAGCTAGAGAGAGTGATTATAATAGAACGAGATTTGTGAACAAGATGACAAGATCGAACTAGCAATAGATCACTTTGTACAAGCACGCAAGAATTCATTTGATGTCAAAAACGCAAGATATCACTAATTGCATTAAATGCAAAATGGCCATATCAATCAAGCAAGCAAGCAAGATTTCACAAGCACGATCAAGTAACACTAATCAGGCACGTAGACACCAATGTACACCCAGAAAAGATCCATCAAGAATGTACACCTGGACACGTGTATGTGGTTATGTATCTATCATTCAACAAGCAAGAAAGTACTCCCAGCGCAGTGCAACGCCAGTAATCATTATACCCCATGGTTAACAGTATATCTATGACTCGCCGTCATTGGGGCTAGATTGGAGCCCTTGGACACACGCCGTGCCCTGTCAGCATCTCATGTAAATTTTAAATGTAGATACCCACAGTCATTAATAATGGCCAATGAGAGTTTCAAAACGTAGCATGTGTAATGTCATGTTCATGATGATGATGAGAAGAAGTAATAATTAAATTGAATATGATTTCATGAGAACAATGGTCAAGAGCTAAATTCGGCAGCATAACGGTACAATTTATACTTTCGTTCAATCTCTTACATTAATGGCTTTAGTCTAGTTTGTAAGCACACTCACGAGATCAAGAAGAGAAAGGAAGTGCACGCTATCTCCAGGGAACTTCAATGGTACAACCAACTCGTCGGCCATGTGGGAATCCATGGTCAGAGGAGATTTACGGAGGCCTTGGTGAAAAGGTCGCTAGTCTACCGATTCGGAATGACCGGTAGAGAGTTTCCAATTTCCCAAGAAGGGGCTACCTAATAGTGCTAGTGTGTAGTGCGGTACGCGTGTCACAATTCCAAACCATCGGTCTCAAACTCGCAGGAAGCACTTGACAATATAACATGGAATAAAACTATGCACTTTAACAAGTCATGGTTTGCAAGATTTTATGATAACCATATCATTTAAACGTGGAAGAACAGTAGGAAGATTAAATCACAAGAAACATGAATGGATCATAACATTTATATGTTTCACGATGAGGATATAATGTAATCTCTTATGTGCTATGTATACTAGCTAATGTGAAGGATGGGAATGTGAATGTACATTTATTTTGTGGATGGTAGAGCTTATTTACATATTTGAAAGCATGTGGAAGAATGTTCATGTGTATGTTCTCACCATTATCCTGATAATCCGTGGTAAAATCATGTTGCCCTAATTTTTTTAGACCATGTATGTACAACCCTGTCTGTGTTCTGAATTTCTGGAATTTTCCATGCTTGTATGATTCATTGAATTTTCTGTTTTGGGAAATAGAAATCATGCGTAGGTCATGATAAATCTTCCGTAAATTGTGTATTTCCCAATAAATTTGGGAATAAATCATGTGGCTCTATGCATGCTAGGGTTCAGATAGTGAGTTGTTAAAATTGTGCTTGTGTTCAACTCCATGTTAAATCAAATTGCGGATAGCATGTGGCATTAATGTTAGATTTTCTGTAATTTCGTTTTAGCTTAGAAAAATCTGAAATTTTGCATGAAGAACCATAAACCCAAAGTTAGCCTGTGGTTAAAATTTCAGGTCATTTGGACCAGTATATGATGCAATATGAATTTTCCATGTAAAAATGTGAAACTAATGCATGCCGTTGTAAAAATGATTTGATTTTGTATATAGCAACCTGATTAGTGAAATTTCCTGAGCACTAAATTTCTGTAATTGTAGTGTCATGTCAGGAAAACAGAGCACCATGTGTTGAATGAGTGAATGAATGAGATGTGAGTGTCATGTGCTAAACTAAGTGCTTAAATCGGAAAACGTATAATGTGTAAATTGTGCCAAGTGTGACATTGCTTCCACAGAGGGCAGTGGAACCGTATCAGGGAAAAGTCTCCTTGAGAAGGTTCAATGTGTTGTGACCTAAGGGCATTAGGGGGAAATCCTGGAGGTGGACAAGTACCACTGGTTAGGGTGGAGACTTGTTCTCTCGATCTGCGTAGTCCAAGAGTCGCCATTGTATTGCCTAGATGGCCTCTATGGATGTGATGTGTTGTGTCCTTCTTTGGTGGTTTGGACTATGTGTCACGGCACTAAATGTGAATGTGTAAATGTGTATGTGTTTATGTGAAAAATGTGAAGGTGAACAATGTGTAAAAGTGCATGTGTAAAGTGTGAATATGCGAATTTGAAATTGTGTAAAATGTGAAACAAAATGAGGATGTGAGTTTGTAATTCATGTTATGACAATCTGAAATCATGCTTAAACAGTAGCTTTACTATGTTATGATCATGTTTATGTATGTAAAATGCCTAGAATCCATGCTAGGGATAATTGTTAAGCATATATAAACAACTTCCATACTTGGTTGTTCATATGTTGTGATTTAATCGTTGTTGTAGCTCTCAGGTGTTAGATTATGGTTGCTAAAGCATGTAAAACCAGCAAGCTTAAAGCATGTAAAATGGATACATATATGCGTAGGAATGTGTAGATTCCATGTTAGGTATGTTTCCTTTCATGCATGCCCGGAATTCATGTTAATGGCTTTCATGTCTTAGTTGGTTGAAGGTAGATTTTTATGTGAGGAATGAATATAAAGCATGTGATAGGTGATTCTATTTTAGGAAATCTGAAAGCATAGTCCATGTGTTTAATTGTAGATTCACCATGATAGGTTGTAAATTAATGTCAAGCATGCTACATTGTTGTGTCTGTGAATGTGTATGTAGAATCTACTATGATATGTGCATGTACGGTATGTGTAGAATTACTTGCGGAGTCTTTTAGACTCACTACTTGCTTTGGCGTACATGTGTAGTTAGTGACGAGACACTTGTGGAGGAGACGTTGGAGACCGACTCCGAGCGCGAAGATTAGAGTGTTGGAGTACTTATGACATTTTGTGATTTTCATAGTATGTAAATTGAACATTGTACTAGCATTATCATGGAAGAATGTATAAGTATGGACATCTATGTATTTGATTTTCAGCAATTTAAATTATGTGGACTTTTAGTTCCTAAATGTTATCGAATCATGTATGTTAAATGTGGATGATGAATGAAATGAAGACAGTGGTTCTTTTACTTCCGCTACTCTGTTCTTATATTCACGTGTATCTCAGCTGAATGTTTATGTTGGGAAATGTCCCACTGTGATGACGCTCGCTATACCGACGTGGGTTGGTATAACCGTACGGTATAATGAGGGTCGTCGCAGAGAGATTGGTATCAGAGCAACCGGTTGAGATTGCACATGAATAACCTAAGTCATCACCCCATTACATGCTAAGTCTACATAGGATGTCCACATGTGTAAAATTGATTAATAATGAATGAAAAGTAGATAAGAAAATGGTTAGAAAACTTAGTAACCTAGCTCTAATGGTGGCTGAAATTTATTACAGCCATGGCTTCGAGAGGTAGGCGTGGCGGAGCGCCGGCCCATGGGACGAGCCGCGACGTGATGAGCGGGCGGAGCAGAGCCCCGGCACCACAAGGTCCTGTACTTCCCCCACCACCGCCTGTGGATTATGGAGTATTCATGCAAGGTCTGGTGCAAGCAATGCAGACGCAGGCTCATACCCAGGCAGCACTCCAGGCTCAGTGGGCGGTCAGCAGGCTCAAGTACCAGCTCAGGACCATGGTGGACCTTCTACCATGGAAAGATTAAGAGGATGCTGCACCCCTTTTAAGGGGGAGAGCGATCCGTTGTTGGCTGAAAGCTGGATGAGGGAGATAGAAAAGATCTTTCGAGCCATCAGGTGTGCAGATGAGGATAAGGTTACATTGGCCACCTACATGCTACAGGTATGCTTTAGTTTATATGCTTGTATGTTTGTTAAGCTAGATTTGTTTAGATGGTGCTTATGAGCGGTGTACTGCAGGAAAGAGCTGATGTATGGTGGGCTTCATTGCTGCGTACCCGATTTGAGGACGGAGCTATCGATGTTGCTTGGGACGAGTTCGTGAGGCTCTTTCGGGCCAAGTTCGTCCCCGAGCATGTGCAAGATCGGATGGAGCAGGAATCCTATCTTTGGCTCAAGGCTCCATGACTGTGCTGGATATGAGGCAAGATTTTCTGAACTCTCTAAATATGCACCTCACATCGTGGCAGACGAGCGCAGGAAGACAAAGAAGTTCGTGATGGGACTCAAGCCATCACTGCGGATGAGACTCGTGGCATTTGACCACCGCACGTTGGACGAGGCCCTCAGTGCTGCTTGTAGGCAGGAGGGAGAGATGGAGCAATACCTGAAGAAAAGAAAGCTTCGCAGAAGAGACCTGCAGCCACGTTCCAGCGGCAGGACAAGAAGAAACGGTGTACCCGACACGCAGAGACCAGTAGCAGTCGGCAGTACTCAGGTACCTTCTGTACGTTCCCCTGGTGTGAAGAAGGAGTGTCCCCACTGTGGGAGGACACATGGTGGTTCTGAGTGTTGGATGATTACGGGCAAGTGCTTGAAGTGCGGAAGCAGCGACCACAAGATCAAGGATTGCCCAAGACTTCAGCAGGGAGTCCAACGCGGAGCGCCAGCCCCAGCGGCAGAGAGCGGCGGCGCCAGCTACAGGAAGACCAGGAAGGCCTCGAGCCCCAGCTCGAGTATTGCTTTAGCTCGCGAGGACGCCGAGCAGGCGGAGCATGTCACCGAAGGTACGGTTTTGCTTTTAGGTGTGCACGCTCGGGTTTTTGTTTGATACGGGTGCTACTCACTCGTTCATTTCCGAGCGGTTCGCTAGGCAGTTAGCCCTAGAGTCAGGTGTAGAGTCTGAGGATTTAGAGGTCCCTTGTGCACACCCCTGCGGGTACGGTATCGACTAGGAAGTGCATTCCGTCGTTACCTGTGTGCATTGAGGATAGAATCCTAGACGGGTGTTTCTTCTTGCTAAAGATGAAGGACTATGATGCTATCTTGGTCTGGATTGGCTAGAGGAGCACTATGCGTTAGTGGATTGTCGAAGAGGATTGTTTTCCGCATTCCTGGTGAGGACGAGTTCTCTCATCCCTTGCCAAGGAACTTGTGGGAAAGTTAGTCATCTCTGCCATGAAGGCGATGCGCATGGTGAAAAGGGTTGTGACGCTTTTCTTGCCAGCGTGGTGTTAGTGCCAGAGGCTGATGAGTCACCTACTTGCAGAGATTGAGGTAGTGCAGGATTTTCCAGACGTCTTTCCTGATGATTGTCTGGTTTGCCACCGGATAGAGAGATAGAGTTTACTATAGAGTTGCTTTCGGGCACCTCTCCTATCTCGAAGGCTCATATCGGATGGCACCTGCGGAGTTAGCCGAGTTGAGGAGGCAGTTGCAAGAGTTGCTAGATAAGGGATTTATTCGCCCTAGTGTTTCCCTTGGGGCGCACCTGTATTATTCGTCAAGAAGAAAGATGGGTCACTTAGGTTATGCATTGACTACAGGAAGCTGAACCAAGTGACTGTGAAGAACAGGTATCCCTTACCTCGTATTGATGATTTGTTTGACCAGTTGAGAGATGCATCAGTCTTTTCTAAGATTGATTTGCGATTGGTTATCATCAGTTGAGGATTCGGAGTGAGGATGTGTCCAAGACGGCGTTTAGAACCCGTTATGGACATTATGAGTTTTGGTCCTTCCTTTCGGATTGACCAATGCCCCTGCAGTGTTATGGATCTCATGAACAGGGTGTTTAGGCCTTATTAGATAGCTTTGTCGTAGTGTTTATTGATGATGTGCTGGTTTACTCTCCGGACGAGGCCACACACCGTCAGCATCTGAGGTTAGTGTTAGAGGTTCTTCGTGAGCACAAGTTGTACGCTAAGTTCAGCAAGTGCAATTTGGTTGCGCGAGGTTCATTTCCTCGGGCATGTTATCTCCGGTGCTGGTGTTGCAGTGATGATCCAGCAAAGGTCCGGCAGTTATGGATTGGGAGGTTCCCAAGACCCCTCGGAGATTCGTAGTTTTATTGGTTTAGCTGGTTACTATCGGCAATTTATTGAGGGATTTTCATCCATCGCCGCCCCTTTGACTCAGCTTACCAGAAAGGGAGTGAAGTTTGTTTGGTCCGAGAAGTGTGAGAGTAGTTTTCAATTATTGAAGACTAAGCTCACGACAGCCCCGGTGTTAGTCTTACCGAGCGGTGTAGAGGGTTTTCTATCTACCGATGCGTCTCAGATGGTTTAGGTTGTGTGCTAATGCAGCAGGAAAGGGTAGTGGCTTATGCTTCTCGTCAAGTTGAAGGAGCATGAGAAGAACAATCCGACTCATGACTTGGAGCTCGCAGAGTGGTTCATGCACTAAGATCTGGAGGCACTATCTTTATGGTGTCAGATTGAGGTGTTACCGATCACAAGAGCTTGAAGTATCTTTTCTCCCAAAAGGAATTAAACCTGAGGAAGAAGATGGATTGAGTTCTTGAAGGACTATGACTTCGACCTTTCAGTATCACCCTGGAAAGGCGAATGTTGTAGCGGATGCTCTGAGTAGAAAGAGGCCATCTCTCCAGCAGGACTGGAAGATGTTGGAGGATGCGGCTTGCGCGTTGACTGAGTTAGAGCCATCGCTGTGCCAGGCTTTTGTAGCTCAGCTATCCCTTAGATCCTCTGTGTTGGATGAGATGATCGAGCAACAGGGAGCCGACCCTAGACTCTATTAGTTAGGGGACAAGGCAAGGCATTGCTCGTGATGAGGACGGTGTGATTAGATTTCAGCACCGTGTTTGTGTCCCTGATTTAGTAGATGTCCGTGAGCAGTGTTAGCGGAGGCTCATAGATCGCGATTCTCTATTCATCTGGGTAACACAAAGATGTACCAGGATTTGAAGAGATCTTTTGGTGGTCTGGCATGAAGAGGATGTAGCGGATTATGTATCCCGGTGTTTAGTATGCCAGCAAGTGAAGGCCGAGCGACAGCGACCATCCGGCCTTATGCAAAGGATGGACATCCCAGTGTGGAAGTGGGAAGCTGTCACTATGGACTTTGTTTCGGGTTTCCTCGATCTAGAAGGGGCAATGACTCGATTTGGGTAGTTGTAGATAGATTCTCGAAGACTGCTCATTCTTGCCTATGAAGAGAAGCTGTGGTAGAGAGTTTAGCTAGATTGTATGTTATAGTACATTAGATTGCATGGTGTGCCGAAGTCGATCATTTCGGATCGAGATCCGAGATTTACTTCGAGGTTGTGGAAGGGTCTTCAGGATGCTTTAGTTTTGGAGCTGAAGCTCAGTTCGGCGTTTCATCCCTAGACTGATGGACAGTCCGAGAGGACTATCCAGACGCTCGAGGATATGCTGAGAGCATGTGTGTGGCTGGGATTGGAAGGATTTGGGAGCGCCATCTACCTCTAGTGGAGTTCGCATACAACAACAGCTTTCATGCAAGTATTGGTATGGCTCCATTCGAGGCGTTGTATGGTAGGCCCTACAGATCTCCTTTATGTTGGGAGGGACTGGTGATAGGCAGTTGATCGGTCGGAGTTAGTTCAGGAGACTTCGGATAAGGTCCAGCTTATCAGGAAGAGGTTTGTTGCGGCACAGGATAGGCAGAAGAGCTATGCCGACAACAGGAGAAGGATCTTGAGTTCGAGGTTGGCGATCATGTCTTCTTGAAGATATCGACTACTCGAGGTGTTGTCAGATTTGGCAGGCATAGTAAGTTGAGCCTAGGTTCATTGGCCCATATGAGATTCTCAGACGTTTGGGCAGGTGGCATATGAGCTAGCCTTACCCCTAGCTTTGGCTAGTGTTCATCCTGTGTTCCACGTTTCGATGCTCAGGAAGTATGTCGAGATCCGTCTCATGTGATTAGTCATGAGCCAGGGAGATTCAGCCAGATCTGTCGTATGTCGAGCAACCAGTAGCTATTTTGACCGGAAGGTTCAGCATCTCCGGAACAAGAGTATTGCAACGGTGAAAGTTCTCTGGCGGAACTTCTCGCGAGAGGAGGCTACTTGGGAGCTTGAAGATGCGATGAAGAAGAAGTATCCCCTTTTGTTGAGTAGCGTTGTTCTAACTTAGAAAACGAAGTTTCTTTTAAGGGGGAGGGGGTAAGGCCCTCGAATTTGTTGCATTATGTATTGCATGTAAATAATTCATGTTGTGTATGTACGTATGTATGTATCTACGTATGTATTATTAGTATACTTATGTGTGTATGTGTATAATTTAATTTAGGTATAAATAATGTAGTATTGCTTGATGGTAGTGTGTGCACAATACAGATAGATATACATGTATATATACATGATGTGCATGGTTTCTGCATGTTTAGAGTTATGGCCGAAGGCCAGATTGGCTCAATATCCATAGACGTCGATGTTGTGTCGGCGTCAAACCCTAGGACGCCAACACTAAGTCCAGCATCCAGCGATGTGGACGCCAATTTCTCTTACCTGCATGCGTTGCAGACCCGAAACTCCGGAAGCAAGCCACCCCAACCATTGGGGAGCTGTCCCCAACGGTCTGAAAGACCATCTTGTCACCCCTTGCGTGATAGGAGGAAACCCCCTCTCCTATATACAAACCCATTTTACAACCCTAAGCCTTCTCTTTGCCCCTTGCAAGAGAGGAAGCAGAGAAGGATGTGAAACCCTATTTTGGACTGTGAGAAACCCTCACCTTTGCAACCCAAATCTGAAGTCTGCAGCTTGACGGCCACCTGCTGTATGACGGCCCTCATTATACCGGTTGCGGTTATACCACCCACGTCGGTATAGCGAGAGTTCTCACAGTGGGACATTTACCCAAACGATACAAACAGCTGAGATACAGTAATATACAACAGAGAGTAGCGGAAGTAAAAGACAACTGTCCTCATTTATTCATCATCCACATTAACATACATGAAATTCGCAATTAACATTAAGAGCTAAAAGTTCACATAATTTAAACTGCTGAAATTTCAAATACATAATGTCCACACTTATACATTCTTTCATGATAACTCTAATACAACGTTCAAATTACATACTATGAAATGCACAAGTCACAAAGAACTCCAAAGACTATCTCCGCGCTCGGTCCGTCTCCACTGTCTCCTCCAACGGTGCCACGTCACCAACTACACCTGTACGCCGAAGCAAGGAGTGAGTCTAAAGACTCAGAAAGCAACACTACTCATAACATACAGTATAAGCCTAGCGGTTTCTACATGCACATTCACAATTTTCAACACATGGCATGTTAGTCATTTGAAAGTTTACAAATTAATACATGGATCATGCTTTCAGATCTCTAAGAATAAAACTTACCTATCACTGCTCTCTATTCAATTTACTCGTGAAATTTTTCCTTTAAAGAACCAAGACATGAGAGCTACCAACATGAACACTGTGCATATATGAAAGGAAAACACAACTAGCATGGTTTTACATGTTCTTGAGCACATACATAGACATTTTCACATGCTTTAAGTTGCTGGTTCACATGGTTTAATGGCTGTAAACCTACACATGAGAGTTACAATGTTGTTTAAAAAATACCACGTGAAACACCAATCATGTTATTTGTACACGTGCTCATCAATTACCCCTAACATGGATTCTAGACATTTTTGCACATATAAACATGATGATAACAACATGAACTTACTGATTTCACATGGTTTCAGATTGGTCCCACATGGATTTCAATGTCATATCTCACATTTTTAGTTTCACATTTTCTTTACACCAAGTTTTCATTTCACATGGTTGCACTTTACACATACACATTCCACATTGTTCACTTACACATTAACACATGAACACATACACATTACACATTACACATTTCACATTTTAGGTGCGTGACACATAGTCCAAACCACCAAAGAAGGACATATACACATCACATTACACATAGACGCCATCTAGGCATTACAATGGCGACTCTTGGACTGCGCAGACCGGGAGAACAAGTCTCCACCCTAACCGTGGTACTTGTCCCCCTCCAGGATTTCCCCCTAATGCCCTTAGGGTCACTTACACATTGAACCTTCTCAGGGGGACTTTTCCCTGATACGGTTCCACTGCCCTCTGGGAAGCAATGTCACATTGCACATTTACACATTTTACCGATTTTACACATGGTTTTACACATATCACTTTTCATCTCATTCACTTTCTCACTCACATGCATATCTCTGTTTTTCCTAACAGGCACTACAGATTTCAGAGTTTAACACACAGTAAATTCACCAATCAGGTGGGTTTAAACAATATCTAACCACCTTACGATAACATACATAGATTTTTACATTTCACATGGAAAGTACATAACTCCTTATACACTGGTCCAAATGACCTGAAATTTTAACCACATGCTATTTTCGGGTTCAAGATCATACATCAATTTTTCAGATTTTTCTGAGCTAAATGGAATTTACAGTAAATACATACCATTTAGCATGCCATTCATAATTAAAGTTGATATGGAGTTTAACACCATCATGCATTTTTGCCACTGACTGTTGAACAGAGACTACTGTTATATGCATGATCTGAGAATACAGAATTACCCTAAATCATACAACCATAGATTGATCACCACAAATCTTTCTTGCATGCCTTTTATTTACCGAACCGAATTTATTAGCAATTTATGCAAGCATGGACAATTTATCAAAAATTGAGTATACGTATACTGATCCACTAATCTTCATGATCTGATAAAACTTAAGGCATTCAGACTAGTCCTAATCATAAAACATGGATTGCAAGATTATCAACAATCATGCTTGAAATTTCATGGGAGAATAATTTCTAACATTCACCACCACACATCACACTCATCCACACACCACATTTAACAGTATACATAGTGTATAGGGTTACCATATACTCATCACGGAAACCATACCGAAATAGTTGTATAGGAAGGGCAGAACAGGTCACTGTTCTGTCCAGATGAACTTGGCGGCGGTCTCTGGCCGCTAACTCAGTGTCAGCGGCATGGTCGATGGACGCCAAGCATAATCTCAGCGTCCAGTGACCTTGCCGTCAATGCAGGTTGTGCAGAAAACAGACCCGAGCCTCAAGTTGGGGTGAATTGGGGGGTCAAGGACACGAAGAAAAATACACAAAAATGTTAAAACCGTCCTAGACTCATACGGGAACCTTATGGTAGGGTCACTTGCCTCTAGGAAATTGCTTCAATGGATCAAAAGTACTGGTGAAGCCCTCCTTGGGCAGTCCCAAGAAGGTGCAAAACGTCCTCCAAGATCTCCTTCCTCCGGGCTCCTGGATGATCTCCACAGCAAGGAAACGTCGGGGAGGTCTTCTCCTTCAGTCCAGCTAGCTTCTTGTCGAGGAAGATGGCCGGATCCAGCTTCAGAAGTTCGGATCTTGGGCTGCAAAGAGGGGTTTTCCTCACAGCTCAGAAGCTAGGGTTTTTCCTCTTGTTTCTCTCTTGCAAAGGGTGAAGAGAGGGTGGGGAAGGCAGATCCGGGTTCAACATATGGGAGAGGCCTCTCTCCCACTCACAAGGTGACAAGATGGCTCTCAGAGCCGTTGGGGACAGCTCCCCAATGGGTGAGCTCCCTTGTTTCCGGAATTTCTGGCTCTGCAACGCATGCAGGTCAGAGAAATAGGCGTCCACATCGTAGACACCAGGATTAGTGTTGGCGTCCATGGGTGGACGCTGACACCACCTCAACGGCTAGGGGTTGACGCCAATCTGGCCTTCGCCAGAACTCTAAAACATGCAGAAAACCATGCATACCATGCATATATACATGCAATATGTATATGGTAGTGTATCCATACTATCACCATTCAATACATGCATTATTTACACTAGTATAAACACAAGCACACGTAATTGTACTAATTAATACGTACGTAAATATGTATATACATACACAAGCACAAATATACACACACAAATACAAATAATGCGACGAAAATTCGAGGGCCTTACCCCTCTCCCCCTTAAAGAAACTTCGTCCTCGAAGTTAGAACGACACTACTCAAACAAAAGGGGATACTTCTCTTCATCGCATCCTCAAGCTCCCAAGTAGCCTCCTCTCATGAGAAGTTCCGCCAGAGACTTTCACCGACGCAATACTCTTGTTCCGGAGATGCTGAACCTTCCGGTCAAGAATGGCTACTGGTTGCTCGACATACAAAAGATCTGGCTGGATCTCCACTGGCTCATGACTAATCACATGAGATGGATCTCGGACATACTTCCTGAGCATAGATACGTGGAACTTGGAATACGGGTGAACGCTAGCCAAAGCTGAGGGTAAAGCTAGCTCATACGCCACGCTGCCCAAACGTCTGAGAATCTCATATGGGCCAATGAATCTAGGGCTTAGCTTGCTATGCCTGCCAAATCTGACAACACCTCGAGTAGGCGATATCTTCAAGAAGACATGATCGCCAATCTCGAACTCCAAATCCTTTCTCCTGTTGTCGGCATAACTCTTCTGCCTATCCTGTGCCGCAACAAGCCTCTTCCTGATAAGCTGGATCTTATCCAAAGTTTCCTGAACTAACTCCGGTCCGATCAACTGCCTATCACCAGTCTCCTCCCAACATAACGGAGATCTGCAGGGCCTACAATACAACGCCTCGAATGGAGCCATACCAATACTAGCATGAAAGCTGTTGTTGTATGCGAACTCCACAAGAGGTAAATGACGCTCCCAATCATCCTTCCAATCCAGACACACATGCTCTCAACATATCCTCGAGCGTCTGGATAGTCCTCTCGGACTGTCCATCGGTCTGGGGATGGAAACGCCGAACTGAGCTTAAGCTCCGAACCTAACTCATCCTGAAGACCCTTCCACAGCCTCGAAGTGAATCTCAGATCTCGATCCGAAATAATCGACTTCGGCACACCATGCAATCTAATGATACCACTAACATACAATCTAGCTAAACTCTCTACTGACTGCTTTTTCTTCATAGGCAAGAAATGAGCAGTCTTCGAGAATCTATCTACAACTACCCAAATCGAGTCATTGCCCCTTCTAGATCGAGGCAAACCCGAAACGAAGTCCATAGTGACAGCTTCCCACTTCCACACTGGGTATCCATCCTCTGCATAAGGCCGGATGGTCGCCTCTCTCGGCCTTCACTTGCTGACATACTAGACATCTAGACACATAATCCGCAACATCTTTCTTCATGCCGGACCACCAAAATGATCTCTTCAGGTCTTGATACATCTAGTGTTACCCGATGAATAGAGAATCGCGATCTATGAGCCTCCGCTAACACATGCTCACGGACATCTACTACATCAGGGACACAGACACGGTGCTGAAATCTAATCACCCGTCCTCATCACGAGCAATGCCCGCCTTACCCACTAATTCTAACAATCTAGGGTCGGCTTTCTGCTGCTCAATCACCTCATCCAAGAATGAGGATCTAAGGGATAGCTGAGCTACAAAAGCCTGACACAGCGATGGCTCTAACTCGGTCATAGAGCACGCTACATCCTCCAACATCTTCCAATCTGCTGGAGCGAAGACCTCTTTCTACTAAAGCATCCGCTACGACGTTCGCCTTTCCGGATGATACTGAAGGTCGAAGTCATAGTCCTTCAAGAACTCAATCCATCTCCTCTGCCTCAGGTTTAATTCCTTTTGGGAGAAAAGATACTTCAAGCTCTTGTGGTCGGTAAACACCTCAAATCTGACACCATAAAGATAGTGCCTCCAGATCTTTAGTGCATGAACCACAGCT